>JARABX010000448.1:0-30009 GCA_029721435.1 Gymnothorax reevesii
ACCAAATAATTTTAAATAGACTCTCCATAAACCCCTTACTCCTAACAAAACCAATTATTAAAACCTCAACCTTCCCCCTTTAGAATAAGAGTAAAAACAATTTTACACCCCCAAAAAAAACTCTCTTAACAGCCCTGAACACTAATCGTTTAAAACCATTAGGATAACCACAAATACCAATTCCCTTACTCCCCTAGACACTAAAAATACCGTTTAATTAATCCCCAAACCTTTATTAAGCCTCCAATCAATTAAAAAACCCTTTACTCCATAGGCGCTAAAACCAAAAAACAAAGAGCGATGCACTCTCCAACAAAATGCTAAAAAACACATTTCTCCTTAAAATAAAGAACCACAAAAAGTTTTCAAAAAAATAACAATCCTTACCCCTCAAAAAAATAATTTTTATTCACTTCCGCATTGAAATTAAATATTACCGTTTTAATAAAGCATTATGGTCTTAAAAATATTAATATACTGTTATTACACACTAATTAATGTACTATTAAGTCCCAAAACACCATTAAACCTTAATACCCTTAGGAACAAGTATATTAATAACACCATATCTTAGAAATAAAATATTTCAATTTTATAACCATAGATTAAAACGCAATTCGCAATTAGGTACCGGTTAACCGAAAAACCATAAAAATAAGGCGAAGACACTCGCGTTCTATCGCAGGTGAGTCCCTTTTGACATTAAATTGTCTCTCGGGCCCTCCGCCACGGTATAAAACTAAAGACGACTTCCTGGGGTCGTGCGGTGTATGGGACACAGGACTTCGTCATAGGACTTAGAGCAATTCCTGGGGTCGTGCGGTGTATGGGACACAGGATTTTGCTATGGTAGTCCCACTCTGGGACCCCATAGAAGCGAGTTATGGGGGGGCGACGTCTCAGCGCCGCCAACCCCTACTCCTTCTTACGGAAGGATTCCGGCGGGCTACGCTATAGCGGGGCTTGTCCGTTTTCCTCCCAAAGGGGTCCTGGACGGGATGAGGTATTGCTGTGATGTCGGACCACATCTTCAGCCCTGATTGACCAATAGTCGTGGTAACCTTGCGGTGTTAACAAGCGACTGGTCGGGCAGGGGGTAAGGAGGGGGCCCCCCTGGGTTCCCTTGGAACAGCACGCAGGGTGTGGTGGTCCAGGGCGTCAGGACCTTCATCGCGGCCCAGTTTTCTATGGAGATTAGCTCCGTTCATGCAACGGCACATCTGCACTACATGCGATTCTTTGTTATTTTACCTCACTAGGAGGTCTAAAAACCTTCCTGATGTGACCCCCTCTTTTTATTTTTTCTACCTTTTATTTGGAGCGAATTGACTTTTCCAATATCCACGACCAAGAAGACTCCTGGAATTTCTTCATCCCGGACTTTCAACTACCAAATTAACTCTACTTGTAAATTCCAATCTGAAAACCCATCAAACTCTTCCAAAAAAACCAATTCTCCATAGTTTGGATACCCAAATTTATTCCAGAACCTTGGATAGCTTACGATACTTTGATTCGACCCCCTTTCAAAAATCACCAAATTTCTCTTTAACGATTATCCCAAAATGGACCAATTAAACTTCCCCCAACATTTACAAACTACTAGACTCCAATTCAGTCCCCTCCGCTAATTGTTTTCAACTTTAAAAACCTTTCCGCTAATTAAACCCGCTCAACACAATTTTTATCTTACCAACCGCCTAAAAACAGCTATCTTCACCAAATTTCTCACGGGTCTCCTTTGGACTCCCGGGAATAAATACACATCGCCTCCGCTAATTCAAACCCTCAACAAAAACCTTTCCGCTAATTCAGACTGAACCAAAGCAACAACTTTGCACAATTCTTATCAAAAAATCCAAAACCAAGGATTAAAAACAACACTAATGGATCTATACATCTCCATTTCCCCTAAAAATACTCATTATATTCAACTATAAGCTGAGCAAACTCTCATATGCCAGCAAGGTCCAAGATTGGATATGAGGTCCTTGCGAGCATCATGAGAAAATTCCATATCTAAAACAACTCTACCCAAAAAGGATAGAGTAAACTCTCATATGTACGCAATCGCCAAGATTGGATATGAGGCCTTTGCGAACATTATGAGTAAATTCCTTAATCACAAACCTTTTTTTCCCCCAAAAAAAGCAAACTCTCTCATATGTGAGCAATTGCCAAGATTGGATATGAGGCTCTTGCGAACATCATGAGATATCTGCTCAGCGCACCCTTGGCATTTAATCTGCTCATATGTACGCGAGCGTCAAGATTGGATATGAGACGCCCGCGAACATTATGAGGCCTAACTTAAAATACTTTACCTCGCGCTTAGAAAAAACTAACAAATACTTAAACCCCATTAACGGAACTTTCACCCCCAAAATATTAAAAAACCATTTAAGAGACTCTTCCCCCCTCTCTCTCGTACGGCGAAAAAAGTATCAAACGGTTGAAAAACCCTTTGAAAAACTCTAACAGTTACTCACCTTAAAAATACCTTAAACTCACCGATAGACCTCCATGCGTCACTTCAAAAGAACCTTATTAGAACTTACTTTCTAGCCATTTAAAAAGAAATAAACCTTAAAAACCTTAACTCCATTTGGCTATGGGACACACCCCGAGATTGATCACCTCGGTGGGGCCGTCCTTGGGTGAGGGTGTCTAGTGGTAATGGCCGAAACACCCTATGACCCTAAGGTACACTACTGACGATGTGTCCTGAAATTCATCCTAAAACCTTATTAGCCCCATTTCTTAATATAGCTAGTAACACACCCTGGCTCCCTCTAGAGGAGCCAAGGGCCACACAACACCACTTTCGGTGTACTAAGAGTTATCGACTTTTCCGAAACTCTTAGCTTCTCTCCCTCTTGCTCTATCTACCCCCCTCTCTAGGACCGGACAACTGCGTGGTAACTTGTACTAACGTGCGTCGGCCAGTGCATTTCCGCGTACTTCACTTCAAACCGGCAATGCTCCTGCGGGAGCTTGTTGGGGAGTACGTGAGTATATTGAGAGCCTAACCTAGCCCGTGCCTCGGAACCGACTTGTTACCATAAAGCCAACGTCCAACTATGGTCATTCCCCGCCTCTCTCTCCCTGTCAACCCCCTCACCTATCCCCTTCTCAAGTGTAGTTCACGATTTTAGGAGAGACATCTTCTACAATCAAGCTAACTTTTTTCTTTTCATTTATCTCCAGAACCAAATACCAGGATGCGGCATCTTAACAATCCCCAACGACTCACCAGAACTCTACACAAAACTTCCTAAAGCACATCACCACCCTTGACATGCCGGAAGTTGGAACCAGAAGAAAAAATACCTCCAATCCCTCTTTAAAGTATAGAATTGACCTTGCACGATCACACAACCCACCTTAGCGCTATATATCGTAACCAGACCCTTATAGAGGGAAACACATTTAATTGACTACATACAAATTCAAAAGTATTAGAAGGAATCTACCAAAACATAATTGGAGATCTCCGGGACACGGTACTACCCCTCCTGACAGATGACATCCAATGAGCATGGGAGATACCTTCTGAACTTAAGACGGAATCTTTATAATCGCCCGAAGACCATTACCAATCCCCTCCATCGCCCGACCGAGGAAGACAAACAACCCCGAAAAAAGCTCACCCAAAAAGATACGGAACAATAGGACAAAATCACCAGAAGACCCTCCCAATCCGGAAACCGACCCCCCAGACCGAAGTCAGACCCCAACCCCCGGGAATTCCAAAAGAACACAAGAGGAACTCCTGGAACTTAACCTAAGATGAAAATCCCTTAACCGACCACCCTGAAATCAGACTATTCCTAAAACAAAATCTCAAGTACAATTCCCGAACTGAACTCAAGTCTGCAACCAGAACCTCTTCGGACCAGATGACAGACTAACAAAACCAAACTCCCATCCAACACCCCAACACCCGGAACTCCGATGAAACACAGAACAACCTTTTCTCCCCCCCCCCCCCCTTTTTTTCCCCCCCTCCCTTCTTTCCCCCCCACCCCCCCCCTTTTTTTTCCCCCCTCCCCCCTCCACCTCCCCCCATCATGGGCAGAAATGATGAATACCCACACAAGACACCCCAGTAATTTGAACAACCCATCAATCAAGGACACCATCTGAAGAAGCTACAATCACACAGACTAGGATCACGATCAACAAAGGACCACCATGGAAAGAAGAAGAGAGGAAAACCATTGGATCCAAACTCTGGAAATGGCCCGACAGCCTCAATAAATAGCCTCAAAACCACGCCTATCCTTTTTTCTATCTGTGTAAAATAAGTTCCCACTAAAATAATTTTTTTATTCCCCTAAAAAAAGAGGGAAAATTCGAGAACCGATGATGAGTGGCTACCGGAAAAACCTTTGGATTCACTCTATCGGATACCGGCAGAGCCACCTGAGAATTTCGACATCCCTCCTTGATAAAATTAACTCCCTCTAAATTAACTCTTAAAATAACTACTTATAACCAACTTCTTGATAAGAACCGAACCCCATACCTAACCCTAACCCTAACCCCTAAAAAAATACCTAACCTTAACCCCAAAACATGCCTAAACCCAACCTTAATACCTAACTCTATACCTAAACCCAACCCCTAACCTTAACCTAACCCCAACCCCATACCTAAACTTAACCCTAACCCCAAAACAGGCCTAAAGTTAACCCTAACCCCAAAACATGCCTAAACCTAACCTAAACCCCAAATCATGCCTAAACCTAACCTTAACCCCAAAATATGCCTAAACTTAACTCTAATACCTAACTCTTTACTAAACCCAACCCCTAACCTGAACCTAATCCCAACCCCATGTCTAAACTTAATCCTAACCCCAAAACATATCTAAACCTAACTTTAACCCCAAAAAACATGACTAAAATTAACCTTAAAACCCAAACCCTAACCTAACAGCTTAAAATTTACCTAAACCCCAGACCTAACCTTAAACCTAAAATTGACCTTAAAACTTAATCCAACCCCTAACACCTAAACCTCAACTTTCTACCCTACCTTGGACTTAACCTTAACCCCATATCTAAACCCAATCGACTTCTAACCTTAAATACCTCTAAGACCTAATCCTAACCTTAACCCCAACTTTAATCCCAACAATAATCTTATCAATTTACCCTTTACCTTAAAAACATAACTCCTCCCATTTATACCCACCTAATACACCCCTACTTCACCAAATAATTTTAAATAGACTCTCTATAAACCCCTTACTTCTAACAAAAACAAATATTAAAACCTCAACCTTCCCCCTTTAGAATAAGAGTAAAAACAATTTTACACCCCCAAAAAAAACTCTCTTAACAGCCCTGAACACTAATCGTTTAAAACCATTAGGATAACCACAAATACCAATTCCCTTACTCCCCTAGACACTAAAAATACCGTTTAATTAATCCCCAAACCTTTATTAAGCCTCCAATCAATTAAAAAACCCTTTACTCCATAGGCGCTAAAACCAAAAAACAAAGAGCGATGCACTCTCCAACAAAATGCTAAAAAACACATTTCTCCTTAAAATAAAGAACCACAAAAAGTTTTCAAAAAAATAACAATCCTTACCCCTCAAAAAAATAATTTTTATTCACTTCCGCATTGAAATTAAATATTACCGTTTTAATAAAGCATTATGGTCTTAAAAATATTAATATACTGTTATTACACACTAATTAATGTACTATTAAGTCCCAAAACACCATTAAACCTTAATACCCTTAGGAACAAGTATATTAATAACACCATATCTTAGAAATAAAATATTTCAATTTTATAACCATAGATTAAAACGCAATTCGCAATTAGGTACCGGTTAACCGAAAAACCATAAAAATAAGGCGAAGACACTCGCGTTCTATCGCAGGTGAGTCCCTTTTGACATTAAATTGTCTCTCGGGCCCTCCGCCACGGTATAAAACTAAAGACGACTTCCTGGGGTCGTGCGGTGTATGGGACACAGGACTTCGTCATAGGACTTAGAGCAATTCCTGGGGTCGTGCGGTGTATGGGACACAGGATTTTGCTATGGTAGTCCCACTCTGGGACCCCATAGAAGCGAGTTATGGGGGGGCGACGTCTCAGCGCCGCCAACCCCTACTCCTTCTTACGGAAGGATTCCGGCGGGCTACGCTATAGCGGGGCTTGTCCGTTTTCCTCCCAAAGGGGTCCTGGACGGGATGAGGTATTGCTGTGATGTCGGACCACATCTTCAGCCCTGATTGACCAATAGTCGTGGTAACCTTGCGGTGTTAACAAGCGACTGGTCGGTCAGGGGGTAAGTATGCGGCCCCCCTGGGTTCCCTTGGAACAGCACGCAGGGTGTGGTGGTCCAGGGCGTCAGGACCTTCATCGCGGCCCAGTTTTCTATGGAGATTAGCTCCGTTCATGCAACGGCACATCTGCACTACATGCGATTCTTTGTTATTTTACCTCACTAGGAGGTCTAAAAACCTTCCTGATGTGACCCCCTCTTTTTATTTTTTCTACCTTTTATTTGGAGCGAATTGACTTTTCCAATATCCACGACCAAGAAGACTCCTGGAATTTCTTCATCCCGGACTTTCAACTACCAAATTAACTCTACTTGTAAATTCCAATCTGAAAACCCATCAAACTCTTCCAAAAAAACCAATTCTCCATAGTTTGGATACCCAAATTTATTCCAGAACCTTGGATAGCTTACGATACTTTGATTCGACCCCCTTTCAAAAATCACCAAATTTCTCTTTAACGATTATCCCAAAATGGACCAATTAAACTTCCCCCAACATTTACAAACTACTAGACTCCAATTCAGTCCCCTCCGCTAATTGTTTTCAACTTTAAAAACCTTTCCGCTAATTAAACCCGCTCAACACAATTTTTATCTTACCAACCGCCTAAAAACAGCTATCTTCACCAAATTTCTCACGGGTCTCCTTTGGACTCCCGGGAATAAATACACATCGCCTCCGCTAATTCAAACCCTCAACAAAAACCTTTCCGCTAATTCAGACTGAACCAAAGCAACAACTTTGCACAATTCTTATCAAAAAATCCAAAACCAAGGATTAAAAACAACACTAATGGATCTATACATCTCCATTTCCCCTAAAAATACTCATTATATTCAACTATAAGCTGAGCAAACTCTCATATGCCCGCAAGGTCCAAGATTGGATATGAGGTCCTTGCGAGCATCATGAGAAAATTCCATATCTAAAACAACTCTACCCAAAAAGGATAGAGTAAACTCTCATATGTACGCAATCGCCAAGATTGGATATGAGGCCTTTGCGAACATTATGAGTAAATTCCTTAATCACAAACCTTTTTTTCCCCCAAAAAAAGCAAACTCTCTCATATGTGAGCAATTGCCAAGATTGGATATGAGGCTCTTGCGAACATCATGAGATATCTGCTCAGCGCACCCTTGGCATTTAATCTGCTCATATGTACGCGAGCGTCAAGATTGGATATGAGACGCCCGCGAACATTATGAGGCCTAACTTAAAATACTTTACCTCGCGCTTAGAAAAAACTAACAAATACTTAAACCCCATTAACGGAACTTTCACCCCCAAAATATTAAAAAACCATTTAAGAGACTCTTCCCCCCTCTCTCTCGTACGGCGAAAAAAGTATCAAACGGTTGAAAAACCCTTTGAAAAACTCTAACAGTTACTCACCTTAAAAATACCTTAAACTCACCGATAGACCTCCATGCGTCACTTCAAAAGAACCTTATTAGAACTTACTTTCTAGCCATTTAAAAAGAAATAAACCTTAAAAACCTTAACTCCATTTGGCTATGGGACACACCCCGAGATTGATCACCTCGGTGGGGCCGTCCTTGGGTGAGGGTGTCTAGTGGTAATGGCCGAAACACCCTATGACCCTAAGGTACACTACTGACGATGTGTCCTGAAATTCATCCTAAAACCTTATTAGCCCCATTTCTTAATATAGCTAGTAACACACCCTGGCTCCCCTAGAGGGAGCCAAGGGCCACACAACACCACTTTCGGTGTACTAAGAGTTATCGACTTTTCCGAAACTCTTAGCTTCTCTCCCTCTTGCTCTATCTACCCCCCTCTCTAGGACCGGACAACTGCGTGGTAACTTGTACTAACGTGCGTCGGCCAGTGCATTTCCGCGTACTTCACTTCAAACCGGCAATGCTCCTGCGGGAGCTTGTTGGGGAGTACGTGAGTATATTGAGAGCCTAACCTAGCCCGTGCCTCGGAACCGACTTGTTACCATAAAGCCAACGTCCAACTATGGTCATTCCCCGCCTCTCTCTCCCTGTCAACCCCCTCACCTATCCCCTTCTCAAGTGTAGTTCACGATTTTAGGAGAGACATCTTCTACAATCAAGCTAACTTTTTTCTTTTCATTTATCTCCAGAACCAAATACCAGGATGCGGCATCTTAACAATCCCCAACGACTCACCAGAACTCTACACAAAACTTCCTAAAGCACATCACCACCCTTGACATGCCGGAAGTTGGAACCAGAAGAAAAAATACCTCCAATCCCTCTTTAAAGTATAGAATTGACCTTGCACGATCACACAACCCACCTTAGCGCTATATATCGTAACCAGACCCTTATAGAGGGAAACACATTTAATTGACTACATACAAATTCAAAAGTATTAGAAGGAATCTACCAAAACATAATTGGAGATCTCCGGGACACGGTACTACCCCTCCTGACAGATGACATCCAATGAGCATGGGAGATACCTTCTGAACTTAAGACGGAATCTTTATAATCGCCCGAAGACCATTACCAATCCCCTCCATCGCCCGACCGAGGAAGACAAACAACCCCGAAAAAAGCTCACCCAAAAAGATACGGAACAATAGGACAAAATCACCAGAAGACCCTCCCAATCCGGAAACCGACCCCCCAGACCGAAGTCAGACCCCCAACCCCCGGGAATTCCAAAAGACCACAAGAGGAACTCCTGGAACTTAACCTAAGATGAAAATCCCTTAACCGACCACCCTGAAATCAGACTATTCCTAAAACAAAATCTCAAGTACAATTCCCGAACTGAACTCAAGTCTGCAACCAGAACCTCTTCGGACCAGATGACAGACTAACAAAACCAAACTCCCATCCAACACCCCAACACCCGGAACTCCGATGAAACACAGAACAACCTTTTCTCCCCCCCCCCCCCCTTTTTTTCCCCCCCTCCCTTCTTTCCCCCCCCCCCCCCCTTTTTTTTCCCCCCTCCCCCCTCCACCTCCCCCCATCATGGGCAGAAATGATGAATACCCACACAAGACACCCCAGTAATTTGAACAACCCATCAATCAAGGACACCATCTGAAGAAGCTACAATCACACAGACTAGGATCACGATCAACAAAGGACCACCATGGAAAGAAGAAGAGAGGAAAACCATTGGATCCAAACTCTGGAAATGGCCCGACAGCCTCAATAAATAGCCTCAAAACCACGCCTATCCTTTTTTCTATCTGTGTAAAATAAGTTCCCACTAAAATAATTTTTTTATTCCCCTAAAAAAAGAGGGAAAATTCGAGAACCGATGATGAGTGGCTACCGGAAAAACCTTTGGATTCACTCTATCGGATACCGGCAGAGCCACCTGAGAATTTCGACATCCCTCCTTGATAAAATTAACTCCCTCTAAATTAACTCTTAAAATAACTACTTATAACCAACTTCTTGATAAGAACCGAACCCCATACCTAACCCTAACCCTAACCCCTAAAAAAATACCTAACCTTAACCCCAAAACATGCCTAAACCCAACCTTAATACCTAACTCTATACCTAAACCCAACCCCTAACCTTAACCTAACCCCAACCCCATACCTAACCTTAACTCTAACCACAGAACAGGCCTACACTTAACCCTATCCGCAAACCATGCCTAAACCTAACCTAAACCCCAAATCATGCCTAAACCTAACCTTAACCACAAAATATGCGTAAACTTAACTCTAATACCTAACTCTTTACTAAACCCAACCCCTAACCTGAACCTAATCCCAACCCCATGTCTAAACTTAATCCTAACCCCAAAACATATCTAAACCTAACTTTAACCCCAAAAAACATGACTAAAATTAACCTTAAAACCCCAACCCTAACCTACCAGCTTAAAATTTACCTAAACCCCAGACCTAACCTTAAACCTAAAATTGACCTTAAAACTTAATCCAACCCCTAACACCTAAACCTCAACTTTCTACCCTACCTTGGACTTAACCTTAACCCCATATCTAAACCCAATCCACTTCTAACCTTAAATACCTCTAAGACCTAATCCTAACCTTAACCCCAACTTTAATCCCAACAATAATCTTATCAATTTACCCTTTACCTTAAAAACATAACTCCTCCCATTTATACCCACCTAATACACCCCTACTTCACCAAATAATTTTAAATAGACTCTCCATAAACCCCTTACTCCTAACAAAACCAATTATTAAAACCTCAACCTTCCCCCTTTAGAATAAGAGTAAAAACAATTTTACACCCCCAAAAAAAACTCTCTTAACAGCCCTGAACACTAATCGTTTAAAACCATTAGGATAACCACAAATACCAATTCCCTTACTCCCCTAGACACTAAAAATACCGTTTAATTAATCCCCAAACCTTTATTAAGCCTCCAATCAATTAAAAAACCCTTTACTCCATAGGCGCTAAAACCAAAAAACAAAGAGCGATGCACTCTCCAACAAAATGCTAAAAAACACATTTCTCCTTAAAATAAAGAACCACAAAAAGTTTTCAAAAAAATAACAATCCTTACCCCTCAAAAAAATAATTTTTATTCACTTCCGCATTGAAATTAAATATTACCGTTTTAATAAAGCATTATGGTCTTAAAAATATTAATATACTGTTATTACACACTAATTAATGTACTATTAAGTCCCAAAACACCATTAAACCTTAATACCCTTAGGAACAAGTATATTAATAACACCATATCTTAGAAATAAAATATTTCAATTTTATAACCATAGATTAAAACGCAATTCGCAATTAGGTACCGGTTAACCGAAAAACCATAAAAATAAGGCGAAGACACTCGCGTTCTATCGCAGGTGAGTCCCTTTTGACATTAAATTGTCTCTCGGGCCCTCCGCCACGGTATAAAACTAAAGACGACTTCCTGGGGTCGTGCGGTGTATGGGACACAGGACTTCGTCATAGGACTTAGAGCAATTCCTGGGGTCGTGCGGTGTATGGGACACAGGATTTTGCTATGGTAGTCCCACTCTGGGACCCCATAGAAGCGAGTTATGGGGGGGCGACGTCTCAGCGCCGCCAACCCCTACTCCTTCTTACGGAAGGATTCCGGCGGGCTACGCTATAGCGGGGCTTGTCCGTTTTCCTCCCAAAGGGGTCCTGGACGGGATGAGGTATTGCTGTGATGTCGGACCACATCTTCAGCCCTGATTGACCAATAGTCGTGGTAACCTTGCGGTGTTAACAAGCGACTGGTCGGTCAGGGGGTAAGTATGCGGCCCCCCTGGGTTCCCTTGGAACAGCACGCAGGGTGTGGTGGTCCAGGGCGTCAGGACCTTCATCGCGGCCCAGTTTTCTATGGAGATTAGCTCCGTTCATGCAACGGCACATCTGCACTACATGCGATTCTTTGTTATTTTACCTCACTAGGAGGTCTAAAAACCTTCCTGATGTGACCCCCTCTTTTTATTTTTTCTACCTTTTATTTGGAGCGAATTGACTTTTCCAATATCCACGACCAAGAAGACTCCTGGAATTTCTTCATCCCGGACTTTCAACTACCAAATTAACTCTACTTGTAAATTCCAATCTGAAAACCCATCAAACTCTTCCAAAAAAACCAATTCTCCATAGTTTGGATACCCAAATTTATTCCAGAACCTTGGATAGCTTACGATACTTTGATTCGACCCCCTTTCAAAAATCACCAAATTTCTCTTTAACGATTATCCCAAAATGGACCAATTAAACTTCCCCCAACATTTACAAACTACTAGACTCCAATTCAGTCCCCTCCGCTAATTGTTTTCAACTTTAAAAACCTTTCCGCTAATTAAACCCGCTCAACACAATTTTTATCTTACCAACCGCCTAAAAACAGCTATCTTCACCAAATTTCTCACGGGTCTCCTTTGGACTCCCGGGAATAAATACACATCGCCTCCGCTAATTCAAACCCTCAACAAAAACCTTTCCGCTAATTCAGACTGAACCAAAGCAACAACTTTGCACAATTCTTATCAAAAAATCCAAAACCAAGGATTAAAAACAACACTAATGGATCTATACATCTCCATTTCCCCTAAAAATACTCATTATATTCAACTATAAGCTGAGCAAACTCTCATATGCCCGCAAGGTCCAAGATTGGATATGAGGTCCTTGCGAGCATCATGAGAAAATTCCATATCTAAAACAACTCTACCCAAAAAGGATAGAGTAAACTCTCATATGTACGCAATCGCCAAGATTGGATATGAGGCCTTTGCGAACATTATGAGTAAATTCCTTAATCACAAACCTTTTTTTCCCCCAAAAAAAGCAAACTCTCTCATATGTGAGCAATTGCCAAGATTGGATATGAGGCTCTTGCGAACATCATGAGATATCTGCTCAGCGCACCCTTGGCATTTAATCTGCTCATATGTACGCGAGCGTCAAGATTGGATATGAGACGCCCGCGAACATTATGAGGCCTAACTTAAAATACTTTACCTCGCGCTTAGAAAAAACTAACAAATACTTAAACCCCATTAACGGAACTTTCACCCCCAAAATATTAAAAAACCATTTAAGAGACTCTTCCCCCCTCTCTCTCGTACGGCGAAAAAAGTATCAAACGGTTGAAAAACCCTTTGAAAAACTCTAACAGTTACTCACCTTAAAAATACCTTAAACTCACCGATAGACCTCCATGCGTCACTTCAAAAGAACCTTATTAGAACTTACTTTCTAGCCATTTAAAAAGAAATAAACCTTAAAAACCTTAACTCCATTTGGCTATGGGACACACCCCGAGATTGATCACCTCGGTGGGGCCGTCCTTGGGTGAGGGTGTCTAGTGGTAATGGCCGAAACACCCTATGACCCTAAGGTACACTACTGACGATGTGTCCTGAAATTCATCCTAAAACCTTATTAGCCCCATTTCTTAATATAGCTAGTAACACACCCTGGCTCCCCTAGAGGGAGCCAAGGGCCACACAACACCACTTTCGGTGTACTAAGAGTTATCGACTTTTCCGAAACTCTTAGCTTCTCTCCCTCTTGCTCTATCTACCCCCCTCTCTAGGACCGGACAACTGCGTGGTAACTTGTACTAACGTGCGTCGGCCAGTGCATTTCCGCGTACTTCACTTCAAACCGGCAATGCTCCTGCGGGAGCTTGTTGGGGAGTACGTGAGTATATTGAGAGCCTAACCCTAACCCTAACCCTAACCCTAACCCTAACCCTAACCCTAACCCTAACCCTACCTTGGACTTAACCTTAACCCCATATCTAAACCCAATCGACCTCTAACCTTAAATACCTCTAAGACCTAATCCTAACCTTAACCCCAACTTTAATCCCAACAATAATCTTATCAATTTACCCTTTACCTTAAAAAACATAACTCCTCCCATTTATACCCACCTAATACACCCCTACTTCACCAAATAATTTTAAATAGACTCCCCATAAACCCCTTACTCCTAACAAAACCAATTATTAAAACCTCAACCTTCCCCCTTTAGAATAAGAGTAAAAACAATTCTACACCCCCAAAAAAAACTCTCTTAACAGCCCTGAACACTAATCGTTTAAAACCACTAGGATAACCACAAATACCAATTCCCTTACTCCCCTAGACACTAAAAATACCGTTTAATTAATCCCCAAACCTTTATTAAGCCTCCAATCAATTAAAAAACCCTTTACTCCATAGGCGCTAAAACCAAAAAACAAAGAGCGATGCACTCTCCAACAAAATGCTAAAAAACACATTTCTCCTTAAAATAAAGAACCACAAAAAGTTTTCAAAAAAATAACAATCCTTACCCCTCAAAAAAATAATTTTTATTCACTTCCGCATTGAAATTAAATATTACCGTTTTAATAAAGCATTATGGTCTTAAAAATATTAATATACTGTTATTACACACTAATTAATGTACTATTAAGTCCCAAAACACCATTAAACCTTAATACCCTTAGGAACAAGTATATTAATAACACCATTTCTTAGAAATAAAATATTTCAATTTTGTAACCATAGATTAAAACGCAATTCGCAATTAGGTACCGGTTAACCGAAAAACCATTAAAATAAGGCGAAGACACTCGCGTTCTATCGCAGGTGAGTCCCTTTTGACATTAAATTGTCTCTCGGGCCCTCCGCCACTGTATAAAACTAAAGACGACTTCCTGGGGTCGTGCGGTGTATGGGACACAGGACTTCGTCATAGGACTTAGAGCAATTCCTGGGGTCGTGCGGTGTATGGGACACAGGATTTTGCTATGGTAGTCCCACTCTGGGACCCCATAGAAGTGAGTTATGGGAGAGGCGACGTCTCAGCGCCGCCAACCCCTACTCCTTCTTACGGAAGGATTCCGGCGGGCTACGCTATAGCGGGGCTTGTCCGTTATCCTCCCAAAGGGGTCCCGGACGGGATGAGGTGGTGCTGTGATGTCGGACCACATCTTCAGCCCTGATTGACCAATAGTCGTGGTAACCTTGCGGTGATAACAAGCGGCTGGTCGGTCAGGGGGTAAGTATGCGGCCCCCCTGGGTTCCCTTGGAACAGCACGCAGGGTGTGGTGGTCCAGGGCGTCAGGACCTTCATCGCGGCCCAGTTTTCTATGGAGATTAGCTCCGTTCATGCAACGGCACATCTGCACTACATGCGATTCTTTGTTATTTTACCTCACTAGGAGGTCTAAAAACCTTCCTGATGTGACCCCCTCTTTTTATTTTTTCTACCTTTTATTTGGAGCGAATTGACTTTTCCAATATCCACGACCAAGAAGACTCCCGGAATTTCTTCATCCCGGACTTTCAACTACCAAATTAACTCTACTTGTAAATTCCAATCTGAAAACCCATCAAACTCTTCCAAAAAAACCAATTCTCCATAGTTTGGATACCCAAATTTATTCCAGAACCTTGGATAGCTTACGATACTTTGATTCGACCCCCTTTCAAAAATCACCAAATTTCTCTTTAACGATTATCCCAAAATGGACCAATTAAACTTCCCCCAACATTTACAAACTACTAGACTCCAATTCAGTCCCCTCCGCTAATTGCTTTCAACTTTAAAAACCTTTCCGCTAATTAAACCCGCTCAACACAATTTTTATCTTACCAACCGCCTAAAAACAGCTATCTTCACCAAATTTCTCACGGGGACTCCCGGGAATAAATACACATCGCCTCCGCTAATTCAAACCCTCAACAAAAACCTTTCCGCTAATTCAGACTGAACCAAAGCAACAACTTTGCACAATTCTTATCAAAAAATCCAAAACCAAGGATTAAAAACAACACTAATGGATCTATACATCTCCATTTCCCCTAAAAATACTCATTATATTCAACTATAAGCTGAGCAAACTCTCATATGCCCCCAAGGTCCAAGGGATATGAGGTCCTTGCGAGCATCATGAGAAAATTCCATATCTAAAACAACTCTACCCAAAAAGCATAGAGTAAACTCTCATATGTACGCAATCGCCAAGGTTGGATATGAGGCCTTTGCGAACATTATGAGTAAATTCCTTAAATCACAAACCTTTTTTCCCCCAAAAAAAGCAAACTCTCTCATATGTGAGCAATTGCCAAGATTGGATATGAGGCTCTTGCGAACATCATGAGATATCTGCTCAGCGCACCCTTGGCATTTAATCTGCTCATATGTACGCGAGCGTCAAGATTGGATATGAGACGCCCGCGAACATTATGAGGCCTAACTTAAAATACTTTACCTCGCGCTTAGAAAAAACTAACAAATACTTAAACCCCATTAACGGAACTTTCACCCCCAAAATATTAAAAAACCATTTAAGAGACTCTTTTTCCCCCCCTCTCTCTCGTACGGCGAAAAAAGTATCAAACGGTTGAAAAACCCTTTGAAAAACTCTAACAGTTACTCACCTTAAAAATACCTTAAACTCACCGATAGACCTCCATGCGTCACTTCAAAAGAACCTTATTAGAACTTACTTTCTAGCCATTTAAAAAGAAATAAACCTTAAAAAAACCTTAAAACTCCATTTGGCTATGGGACACACCCCGAGATTGATCACCTCGGTGGGGCCGTCCTTGGGTGAGGGTGTCTAGTGGTAATGGCCGAAACACCCAATGACCCTAAGGTACACTACTGACGATGTGTCCTGAAATTCATCCTAAAACCTTATTAGCCCCATTTCTCAATATAGCTAGCAACACACCCTGGCTCCCCTAGAGGGAGCCAAGGGCTACACAACACCACTTTCGGTGTACTAAGAGTTATCGACTTTTCCGAAACTCTTAGCTTCTCTCCCTCTTGCTCTATCTACCCCCCTCTCTAGGACCGGACAACTGCGTGGTAACTTGTACTAACGTGCGTCGGCCAGTGCATTCCCGCGTACTTCACTTCAAACCGGCAATGCTCCTGCGGGAGCTTGTTGGGGAGTACGTGAGTATATTGAGACCCTAACCTAGCCCGTGCCTCGGAACCGACTTGTTACCTTAAAGCCAACGTCCAACTATGGTCATTCCCCGCCTCTCTCTCCCTGTCAACCCCCTCACCTATCCCCTTCTCAAGTGTAGTTCACGATTTTAGGAGAGACATCTTCTACAATCAAGCTAACTTTTTTCTTTTCATTTATCTCCAGAACCAAATACCAGGATGCGGCATCTTAACAATCCCCAACGACTCACCAGAACTCTACACAAAACTTCCTAAAGCACATCACCACCCTTGACATGCCGGAAGTTGGAACCAGAAGAAAAAATACCTCCAATCCCTCTTTAAAGTATAGAATTGACCTTGCACGATCACACAACCCACCTTAGCGCTATATATCGTATCCAGACCCTTATAGAGGGAAACACATTTAATTGACTACATACAAATTCAAAAGTATTAGAAGGAATCTACCAAAACATAATTGGAGATCTCCGGGACACGGTACTACCCCTCCTGACAGATGACATCCAATGAGCATGGGAGATACCTTCTGAACTTAAGACGGAATCTTTATAATCGCCCGAAGACCATTACCAATCCCCTCCATCGCCCGACCGAGGAAGACAAACAACCCCGAAAAAAGCTCACCCAAAAAGATACGGAACAATAGGACAAAATCACCAGAAGACCCTCCCAATCCGGAAACCGACCCCCCAGACCGAAGTCAGACCCCCATCCCCCGGAAATTCCAAAAGACCACAAGAGGAACTCCTGGAACTTAACCTAAGATGAAAATCCCTTAACCGACCACCCTGAAATCAGACTATTCCTAAAACAAAATCTCAAGTACAATTCCCGAACTGAACTCAAGTCTGCAACCAGAACCTCTTCGGACCAGATGACAGACTAACAAAACCAAACTCCCATCCAACACCCCAACACCCGGAACTCCGATGAAACACAGAACAACCTTTTCTCCCCCCCCCCCCCCCCCCCTTTTTTTTCCCCCCCTCCCTTCCTTCCCCCCCCCCCCCCTTTTTTTCCCCCCTCCCCCCTCCACCTCCCCCCATCATGGGCAGAAATGATGAATACCCACACAAGACACCCCAGTAATTTGAACAACCCATCAATCAAGGACACCATCTGAAGAAGCTACAATCACACAAACTAGGATCACGATCAACAAAGGACCACCATGGAAAGAAGAAGAGAGGAAAACCATTGGATCCAAACTCTGGAAATGGCCCGACAGCCTCAATAAATAGCCTCAAAACCACGCCTATCCTTTTTTCTATCTGTGTAAAATAAGTTCCCACTAAAATAATTTTTTTTATTCCCCTAAAAAAAGAGGGAAAATTCGAGAACCGATGATGAGTGGCTACCGGAAAAACCTTTGGATTCACTCTATCGGATACCGGCAGAGCCACCTGAGAATTTCGACATCCCTCCTTGATAAAATTAACTCCCTCTAAATTAACTCTTAAAATAACTACTTATAACCAACTTCTTGATAAGAACCGAACCCCATACCTAACCCTAACCCTAACCCCTAAAAAAATACCTAACCTTAACCCCAAAACATGCCTAAACCCAACCTTAATACCTAACTCTATACCTAAACCCAACCCCTAACCTTAACCTAACCCCAACCCCATACCTAAACTTAACCCTAACCCCAAAACAGGCCTAAACTTAACCCTAACCCCAAAACATGCCTAAACCTAACCTAAACCCCAAATCATGCCTAAACCTAACCTTAACCCCAAAATATGCCTAAACTTAACTCTAATACCTAACTCTTTACTAAACCCAACCCCTAACCTGAACCTAATCCCAACCCCATGTCTAAACTTAATCCTAACCCCAAAACATATCTAAACCTAACTTTAACCCCAAAAAACATGGCTAAAATTAACCTTAAAACCCAAACCCTAACCTAACAGCTTAAAATTTTCCTAAACCCCAGACCTAACCTTAAACCTAAAATTGACCTTAAAACTTAATCCAACCCCTAACACCTAAACCTCAACTTTCTACCCTACCTTGGACTTAACCTTAACCCCATATCTAAACCCAATCGACTTCTAACCTTAAATACCTCTAAGACCTAATCCTAACCTTAACCCCAACTTTAATCCCAACAATAATCTTATCAATTTACCCTTTACCTTAAAAAACATAACTCCTCCCATTTATACCCACCTAATACACCCCTACTTCACCAAATAATTTTAAATAGACTCCCCATAAACCCCTTACTCCTAACAAAACCAATTATTAAAACCTCAACCTTCCCCCTTTAGAATAAGAGTAAAAACAATTCTACACCCCCAAAAAAAACTCTCTTAACAGCCCTGAACACTAATCGTTTAAAACCACTAGGATAACCACAAATACCAATTCCCTTACTCCCCTAGACACTAAAAATACCGTTTAATTAATCCCCAAACCTTTATTAAGCCTCCAATCAATTAAAAAACCCTTTACTCCATAGGCGCTAAAACCAAAAAACAAAGAGCGATGCACTCTCCAACAAAATGCTAAAAAACACATTTCTCCTTAAAATAAAGAACCACAAAAAGTTTTCAAAAAAATAACAATCCTTACCCCTCAAAAAAATAATTTTTA
This sequence comes from Gymnothorax reevesii, assembly GCA_029721435.1. Taxonomy (NCBI): domain Eukaryota; kingdom Metazoa; phylum Chordata; class Actinopteri; order Anguilliformes; family Muraenidae; genus Gymnothorax; species Gymnothorax reevesii. The sequence goes on from JARABX010000448.1 coordinate 19,322, forward strand.
TTCACTTCCGCATTGAAATTAAATATTACCGTTTTAATAAAGCATTATGGTCTTAAAAATATTAATATACTGTTATTACACACTAATTAATGTACTATTAAGTCCCAAAACACCATTAAACCTTAATACCCTTAGGAACAAGTATATTAATAACACCATTTCTTAGAAATAAAATATTTCAATTTTGTAACCATAGATTAAAACGCAATTCGCAATTAGGTACCGGTTAACCGAAAAACCATTAAAATAAGGCGAAGACACTCGCGTTCTATCGCAGGTGAGTCCCTTTTGACATTAAATTGTCTCTCGGGCCCTCCGCCACTGTATAAAACTAAAGACGACTTCCTGGGGTCGTGCGGTGTATGGGACACAGGACTTCGTCATAGGACTTAGAGCAATTCCTGGGGTCGTGCGGTGTATGGGACACAGGATTTTGCTATGGTAGTCCCACTCTGGGACCCCATAGAAGTGAGTTATGGGAGAGGCGACGTCTCAGCGCCGCCAACCCCTACTCCTTCTTACGGAAGGATTCCGGCGGGCTACGCTATAGCGGGGCTTGTCCGTTATCCTCCCAAAGGGGTCCCGGACGGGATGAGGTGGTGCTGTGATGTCGGACCACATCTTCAGCCCTGATTGACCAATAGTCGTGGTAACCTTGCGGTGTTAACAAGCGGCTGGTCGGTCAGGGGGTAAGTATGCGGCCCCCCTGGGTTCCCTTGGAACAGCACGCAGGGTGTGGTGGTCCAGGGCGTCAGGACCTTCATCGCGGCCCAGTTTTCTATGGAGATTAGCTCCGTTCATGCAACGGCACATCTGCACTACATGCGATTCTTTGTTATTTTACCTCACTAGGAGGTCTAAAAACCTTCCTGATGTGACCCCCTCTTTTTATTTTTTCTACCTTTTATTTGGAGCGAATTGACTTTTCCAATATCCACGACCAAGAAGACTCCCGGAATTTCTTCATCCCGGACTTTCAACTACCAAATTAACTCTACTTGTAAATTCCAATCTGAAAACCCATCAAACTCTTCCAAAAAAACCAATTCTCCATAGTTTGGATACCCAAATTTATTCCAGAACCTTGGATAGCTTACGATACTTTGATTCGACCCCCTTTCAAAAATCACCAAATTTCTCTTTAACGATTATCCCAAAATGGACCAATTAAACTTCCCCCAACATTTACAAACTACTAGACTCCAATTCAGTCCCCTCCGCTAATTGCTTTCAACTTTAAAAACCTTTCCGCTAATTAAACCCGCTCAACACAATTTTTATCTTACCAACCGCCTAAAAACAGCTATCTTCACCAAATTTCTCACGGGGACTCCCGGGAATAAATACACATCGCCTCCGCTAATTCAAACCCTCAACAAAAACCTTTCCGCTAATTCAGACTGAACCAAAGCAACAACTTTGCACAATTCTTATCAAAAAATCCAAAACCAAGGATTAAAAACAACACTAATGGATCTATACATCTCCATTTCCCCTAAAAATACTCATTATATTCAACTATAAGCTGAGCAAACTCTCATATGCCCGCAAGGTCCAAGATTGGATATGAGGTCCTTGCGAGCATCATGAGAAAATTCCATATCTAAAACAACTCTACCCAAAAAGGATAGAGTAAACTCTCATATGTACGCAATCGCCAAGATTGGATATGAGGCCTTTGCGAACATTATGAGTAAATTCCTTAAATCACAAACCTTTTTTCCCCCAAAAAAAGCAAACTCTCTCATATGTGAGCAATTGCCAAGATTGGATATGAGGCTCTTGCGAACATCATGAGATATCTGCTCAGCGCACCCTTGGCATTTAATCTGCTCATATGTACGCGAGCGTCAAGATTGGATATGAGACGCCCGCGAACATTATGAGGCCTAACTTAAAATACTTTACCTCGCGCTTAGAAAAAACTAACAAATACTTAAACCCCATTAACGGAACTTTCACCCCCAAAATATTAAAAAACCATTTAAGAGACTCTTTTTCCCCCCCTCTCTCTCGTACGGCGAAAAAAGTATCAAACGGTTGAAAAACCCTTTGAAAAACTCTAACAGTTACTCACCTTAAAAATACCTTAAACTCACCGATAGACCTCCATGCGTCACTTCAAAAGAACCTTATTAGAACTTACTTTCTAGCCATTTAAAAAGAAATAAACCTTAAAAAAACCTTAAAACTCCATTTGGCTATGGGACACACCCCGAGATTGATCACCTCGGTGGGGCCGTCCTTGGGTGAGGGTGTCTAGTGGTAATGGCCGAAACACCCAATGACCCTAAGGTACACTACTGACGATGTGTCCTGAAATTCATCCTAAAACCTTATTAGCCCCATTTCTCAATATAGCTAGCAACACACCCTGGCTCCCCTAGAGGGAGCCAAGGGCTACACAACACCACTTTCGGTGTACTAAGAGTTATCGACTTTTCCGAAACTCTTAGCTTCTCTCCCTCTTGCTCTATCTACCCCCCTCTCTAGGACCGGACAACTGCGTGGTAACTTGTACTAACGTGCGTCGGCCAGTGCATTCCCGCGTACTTCACTTCAAACCGGCAATGCTCCTGCGGGAGCTTGTTGGGGAGTACGTGAGTATATTGAGACCCTAACCTAGCCCGTGCCTCGGAACCGACTTGTTACCTTAAAGCCAACGTCCAACTATGGTCATTCCCCGCCTCTCTCTCCCTGTCAACCCCCTCACCTATCCCCTTCTCAAGTGTAGTTCACGATTTTAGGAGAGACATCTTCTACAATCAAGCTAACTTTTTTCTTTTCATTTATCTCCAGAACCAAATACCAGGATGCGGCATCTTAACAATCCCCAACGACTCACCAGAACTCTACACAAAACTTCCTAAAGCACATCACCACCCTTGACATGCCGGAAGTTGGAACCAGAAGAAAAAATACCTCCAATCCCTCTTTAAAGTATAGAATTGACCTTGCACGATCACACAACCCACCTTAGCGCTATATATCGTATCCAGACCCTTATAGAGGGAAACACATTTAATTGACTACATACAAATTCAAAAGTATTAGAAGGAATCTACCAAAACATAATTGGAGATCTCCGGGACACGGTACTACCCCTCCTGACAGATGACATCCAATGAGCATGGGAGATACCTTCTGAACTTAAGACGGAATCTTTATAATCGCCCGAAGACCATTACCAATCCCCTCCATCGCCCGACCGAGGAAGACAAACAACCCCGAAAAAAGCTCACCCAAAAAGATACGGAACAATAGGACAAAATCACCAGAAGACCCTCCCAATCCGGAAACCGACCCCCCAGACCGAAGTCAGACCCCCATCCCCCGGAAATTCCAAAAGACCACAAGAGGAACTCCTGGAACTTAACCTAAGATGAAAATCCCTTAACCGACCACCCTGAAATCAGACTATTCCTAAAACAAAATCTCAAGTACAATTCCCGAACTGAACTCAAGTCTGCAACCAGAACCTCTTCGGACCAGATGACAGACTAACAAAACCAAACTCCCATCCAACACCCCAACACCCGGAACTCCGATGAAACACAGAACAACCTTTTCTCCCCCCCCCCCCCCCCCTTTTTTTTCCCCCCCTCCCTTCCTTCCCCCCCCCCCCCCCTTTTTTTCCCCCCTCCCCCCTCCACCTCCCCCCATCATGGGCAGAAATGATGAATACCCACACAAGACACCCCAGTAATTTGAACAACCCATCAATCAAGGACACCATCTGAAGAAGCTACAATCACACAAACTAGGATCACGATCAACAAAGGACCACCATGGAAAGAAGAAGAGAGGAAAACCATTGGATCCAAACTCTGGAAATGGCCCGACAGCCTCAATAAATAGCCTCAAAACCACGCCTATCCTTTTTTCTATCTGTGTAAAATAAGTTCCCACTAAAATAATTTTTTTTATTCCCCTAAAAAAAGAGGGAAAATTCGAGAACCGATGATGAGTGGCTACCGGAAAAACCTTTGGATTCACTCTATCGGATACCGGCAGAGCCACCTGAGAATTTCGACATCCCTCCTTGATAAAATTAACTCCCTCTAAATTAACTCTTAAAATAACTACTTATAACCAACTTCTTGATAAGAACCGAACCCCATACCTAACCCTAACCCTAACCCCTAAAAAAATACCTAACCTTAACCCCAAAACATGCCTAAACCCAACCTTAATACCTAACTCTATACCTAAACCCAACCCCTAACCTTAACCTAACCCCAACCCCATACCTAAACTTAACCCTAACCCCAAAACAGGCCTAAACTTAACCCTAACGACAAAACATGCCTAAACCTAACCTAAACCCCAAATCATGTCTAAACCTAACCTTAAACCCAAAATATGCCTAAACTTAACTCTAATACCTAACTCTTTACTAAACCCAACCCCTAACCTGAACCTAATCCCAACCCCATGTCTAAACTTAATCCTAACCCCAAAACATATCTAAACCTAACTTTAACCCCAAAAAACATGACTAAAATTAACCTTAAAACCCAAACCCTAACCTAACAGCTTAAAATTTTCCTAAACCCCAGACCTAACCTTAAACCTAAAATTGACCTTAAAACTTAATCCAACCCCTAACACCTAAGCCTCAACTTTCTACCCTAACTTGGACTTAACCTTAACCCCATATCTAAACCCAATCGACTTCTAACCTTAAATACCTCTAAGACCTAATCCTAACCTTAACCCCAACTTTAATCCCAACAATAATCTTATCAATTTACCCTTTACCTTAAAAAACATAACTCCTCCCATTTATACCCACCTAATACACCCCTACTTCACCAAATAATTTTAAATAGACTCCCCATAAACCCCTTACTCCTAACAAAACCAATTATTAAAACCTCAACCTTCCCCCTTTAGAATAAGAGTAAAAACAATTCTACACCCCCAAAAAAAACTCTCTTAACAGGCCTGAACACTAATCGTTTAAAACCACTAGGATAACCACAAATACCAATTCCCTTACTCCCCTAGACACTAAAAATACCGTTTAATTAATCCCCAAACCTTTATTAAGCCTCCAATCAATTAAAAAACCCTTTACTCCATAGGCGCTAAAACCAAAAAACAAAGAGCGATGCACTCTCCAACAAAATGCTAAAAAACACATTTCTCCTTAAAATAAAGAACCACAAAAAGTTTTCAAAAAAATAACAATCCTTACCCCTCAAAAAAATAATTTTTATTCACTTCCGCATTGAAATTAAATATTACCGTTTTAATAAAGCATTATGGTCTTAAAAATATTAATATACTGTTATTACACACTAATTAATGTACTATTAAGTCCCAAAACACCATTAAACCTTAATACCCTTAGGAACAAGTATATTAATAACACCATTTCTTAGAAATAAAATATTTCAATTTTGTAACCATAGATTAAAACGCAATTCGCAATTAGGTACCGGTTAACCGAAAAACCATTAAAATAAGGCGAAGACACTCGCGTTCTATCGCAGGTGAGTCCCTTTTGACATTAAATTGTCTCTCGGGCCCTCCGCCACTGTATAAAACTAAAGACGACTTCCTGGGGTCGTGCGGTGTATGGGACACAGGACTTCGTCATAGGACTTAGAGCAATTCCTGGGGTCGTGCGGTGTATGGGACACAGGATTTTGCTATGGTAGTCCCACTCTGGGACCCCATAGAAGTGAGTTATGGGAGAGGCGACGTCTCAGCGCCGCCAACCCCTACTCCTTCTTACGGAAGGATTCCGGCGGGCTACGCTATAGCGGGGCTTGTCCGTTATCCTCCCAAAGGGGTCCCGGACGGGATGAGGTGGTGCTGTGATGTCGGACCACATCTTCAGCCCTGATTGACCAATAGTCGTGGTAACCTTGCGGTGTTAACAAGCGGCTGGTCGGTCAGGGGGTAAGTATGCGGCCCCCCCTGGGTTCCCTTGGAACAGCACGCAGGGTGTGGTGGTCCAGGGCGTCAGGACCTTCATCGCGGCCCAGTTTTCTATGGAGATTAGCTCCGTTCATGCAACGGCACATCTGCACTACATGCGATTCTTTGTTATTTTACCTCACTAGGAGGTCTAAAAACCTTCCTGATGTGACCCCCTCTTTTTATTTTTTCTACCTTTTATTTGGAGCGAATTGACTTTTCCAATATCCACGACCAAGAAGACTCCCGGAATTTCTTCATCCCGGACTTTCAACTACCAAATTAACTCTACTTGTAAATTCCAATCTGAAAACCCATCAAACTCTTCCAAAAAAACCAATTCTCCATAGTTTGGATACCCAAATTTATTCCAGAACCTTGGATAGCTTACGATACTTTGATTCGACCCCCTTTCAAAAATCACCAAATTTCTCTTTAACGATTATCCCAAAATGGACCAATTAAACTTCCCCCAACATTTACAAACTACTAGACTCCAATTCAGTCCCCTCCGCTAATTGCTTTCAACTTTAAAAACCTTTCCGCTAATTAAACCCGCTCAACACAATTTTTATCTTACCAACCGCCTAAAAACAGCTATCTTCACCAAATTTCTCACGGGGACTCCCGGGAATAAATACACATCGCCTCCGCTAATTCAAACCCTCAACAAAAACCTTTCCGCTAATTCAGACTGAACCAAAGCAACAACTTTGCACAATTCTTATCAAAAAATCCAAAACCAAGGATTAAAAACAACACTAATGGATCTATACATCTCCATTTCCCCTAAAAATACTCATTATATTCAACTATAAGCTGAGCAAACTCTCATATGCCCGCAAGGTCCAAGATTGGATATGAGGTCCTTGCGAGCATCATGAGAAAATTCCATATCTAAAACAACTCTACCCAAAAAGGATAGAGTAAACTCTCATATGTACGCAATCGCCAAGATTGGATATGAGGCCTTTGCGAACATTATGAGTAAATTCCTTAAATCACAAACCTTTTTTCCCCCAAAAAAAGCAAACTCTCTCATATGTGAGCAATTGCCAAGATTGGATATGAGGCTCTTGCGAACATCATGAGATATCTGCTCAGCGCACCCTTGGCATTTAATCTGCTCATATGTACGCGAGCGTCAAGATTGGATATGAGACGCCCGCGAACATTATGAGGCCTAACTTAAAATACTTTACCTCGCGCTTAGAAAAAACTAACAAATACTTAAACCCCATTAACGGAACTTTCACCCCCAAAATATTAAAAAACCATTTAAGAGACTCTTTTTCCCCCCCTCTCTCTCGTACGGCGAAAAAAGTATCAAACGGTTGAAAAACCCTTTGAAAAACTCTAACAGTTACTCACCTTAAAAATACCTTAAACTCACCGATAGACCTCCATGCGTCACTTCAAAAGAACCTTATTAGAACTTACTTTCTAGCCATTTAAAAAGAAATAAACCTTAAAAAAACCTTAAAACTCCATTTGGCTATGGGACACACCCCGAGATTGATCACCTCGGTGGGGCCGTCCTTGGGTGAGGGTGTCTAGTGGTAATGGCCGAAACACCCAATGACCCTAAGGTACACTACTGACGATGTGTCCTGAAATTCATCCTAAAACCTTATTAGCCCCATTTCTCAATATAGCTAGCAACACACCCTGGCTCCCCTAGAGGGAGCCAAGGGCTACACAACACCACTTTCGGTGTACTAAGAGTTATCGACTTTTCCGAAACTCTTAGCTTCTCTCCCTCTTGCTCTATCTACCCCCCTCTCTAGGACCGGACAACTGCGTGGTAACTTGTACTAACGTGCGTCGGCCAGTGCATTCCCGCGTACTTCACTTCAAACCGGCAATGCTCCTGCGGGAGCTTGTTGGGGAGTACGTGAGTATATTGAGACCCTAACCTAGCCCGTGCCTCGGAACCGACTTGTTACCTTAAAGCCAACGTCCAACTATGGTCATTCCCCGCCTCTCTCTCCCTGTCAACCCCCTCACCTATCCCCTTCTCAAGTGTAGTTCACGATTTTAGGAGAGACATCTTCTACAATCAAGCTAACTTTTTTCTTTTCATTTATCTCCAGAACCAAATACCAGGATGCGGCATCTTAACAATCCCCAACGACTCACCAGAACTCTACACAAAACTTCCTAAAGCACATCACCACCCTTGACATGCCGGAAGTTGGAACCAGAAGAAAAAATACCTCCAATCCCTCTTTAAAGTATAGAATTGACCTTGCACGATCACACAACCCACCTTAGCGCTATATATCGTATCCAGACCCTTATAGAGGGAAACACATTTAATTGACTACATACAAATTCAAAAGTATTAGAAGGAATCTACCAAAACATAATTGGAGATCTCCGGGACACGGTACTACCCCTCCTGACAGATGACATCCAATGAGCATGGGAGATACCTTCTGAACTTAAGACGGAATCTTTATAATCGCCCGAAGACCATTACCAATCCCCTCCATCGCCCGACCGAGGAAGACAAACAACCCCGAAAAAAGCTCACCCAAAAAGATACGGAACAATAGGACAAAATCACCAGAAGACCCTCCCAATCCGGAAACCGACCCCCCAGACCGAAGTCAGACCCCCATCCCCCGGAAATTCCAAAAGACCACAAGAGGAACTCCTGGAACTTAACCTAAGATGAAAATCCCTTAACCGACCACCCTGAAATCAGACTATTCCTAAAACAAAATCTCAAGTACAATTCCCGAACTGAACTCAAGTCTGCAACCAGAACCTCTTCGGACCAGATGACAGACTAACAAAACCAAACTCCCATCCAACACCCCAACACCCGGAACTCCGATGAAACACAGAACAACCTTTTCTCCCCCCCCCCCCCCCCTTTTTTTTCCCCCCCTCCCTTCCTTCCCCCCCCCCCCCTTTTTTTCCCCCCTCCCCCCTCCACCTCCCCCCATCATGGGCAGAAATGATGAATACCCACACAAGACACCCCAGTAATTTGAACAACCCATCAATCAAGGACACCATCTGAAGAAGCTACAATCACACAAACTAGGATCACGATCAACAAAGGACCACCATGGAAAGAAGAAGAGAGGAAAACCATTGGATCCAAACTCTGGAAATGGCCCGACAGCCTCAATAAATAGCCTCAAAACCACCCCTATCTTTTTTTCTATCTGTGTAAAATAAGTTCCCACTAAAATAATTTTTTTTATTCCCCTAAAAAAAGAGGGAAAATTCGAGAACCGATGATGAGTGGCTACCGGAAAAACCTTTGGATTCACTCTATCGGATACCGGCAGAGCCACCTGAGAATTTCGACATCCCTCCTTGATAAAATTAACTCCCTCTAAATTAACTCTTAAAATAACTACTTATAACCAACTTCTTGATAAGAACCGAACCACATACCTAACCCTAACCCTAACCCCTAAAAAAATACCTAACCTTAAGCCCAAAACATGCCTAAACCCAACCTTAATACCTAACTCTATACCTAAACCCAACCCCTAACCTTAACCTAACCCCAACCCCATACCTAAACTTAACCCTAACCCCAAAACAGGCCTAAACTTAACCCTAACCCCAAAACATGCCTAAACCTAACCTAAACCCCAAATCATGCCTAAACCTAACCTTAACCCCAAAATATGCCTAAACTTAACTCTAATACCTAACTCTTTACTAAACCCAACCCCTAACCTGAACCTAATCCCAACCCCATGTCTAAACTTAATCCTAACCCCAAAACATATCTAAACCTAACTTTAACCCCAAAAAACATGACTAAAATTAACCTTAAAACCCAAACCCTAACCTAACAGCTTAAAATTTTCCTAAACCCCAGACCTAACCTTAAACCTAAAATTGACCTTAAAACTTAATCCAACCCCTAACACCTAAACCTCAACTTTCTACCCTACCTTGGACTTAACCTTAACCCCATATCTAAACCCAATCGACTTCTAACCTTAAATACCTCTAAGACCTAATCCTAACCTTAACCCCAACTTTAATCCCAACAATAATCTTATCAATTTACCCTTTACCTTAAAAAACATAACTCCTCCCATTTATACCCACCTAATACACCCCTACTTCACCAAATAATTTTAAATAGACTCCCCATAAACCCCTTACTCATAACAAAACCAATTATTAAAACCTCAACCTTCCCCCTTTAGAATAAGAGTAAAAACAATTCTACACCCCCAAAAAAAACTCTCTTAACAGCCCTGAACACTAATCGTTTAAAACCACTAGGATAACCACAAATACCAATTCCCTTACTCCCCTAGACACTAAAAATACCGTTTAATTAATCCCCAAACCTTTATTAAGCCTCCAATCAATTAAAAAACCCTTTACTCCATAGGGGCTAAAACCAAAAAACAAAGAGCGATGCACTCTCCAACAAAATGCTAAAAAACACATTTCTCCTTAAATAAAGAACCACAAAAAGTTTTCAAAAAAATAACAATCCTTACCCCTCAAAAAAATAATTTTTATTCACTTCCGCATTGAAATTAAATATTACCGTTTTAATAAAGCATTATGGTCTTAAAAATATTAATATACTGTTATTACACACTAATTAATGTACTATTAAGTCCCAAAACACCATTAAACCTTAATACCCTTAGGAACAAGTATATTAATAACACCATTTCTTAGAAATAAAATATTTCAATTTTGTAACCATAGATTAAAAACGCAATTCCGCAATTAGGTACCGGTTAACCGAAAAACCATTAAAA
>JARABX010000449.1:0-29803 GCA_029721435.1 Gymnothorax reevesii
TTCGCTCCGTCCGTCTGTCCATTCGTACGTCCTTCCCATTGGTGTAATCACAAATCTCGAGAACCAGTGCATCTTTTTTGCTCATATTTGCCACCAATGTGTACTTGGGTGGCGGGGGGGGGCTTCTGGGCCACCAGTCGATTTTGTTGTCCTTGAGGTCATTTTCATTATCGCGGGGCAATTATGTAGATTTTGGCTTCGTGAAACCTTGTCCAGGCAATATGTCAAGAAGCAGTCGACCAATTTTTCTCATATTTAGCACCAACATATACATGCGGCAGGGGACAGAGTCATGCTAGTGACAGTTGCTTGTTTGTATAAAATCCATCTTCCAATCCCATTTCTCTGGTTTCCTCTTATCGCTTTCCCTTCCCTTCTTGATCGTCGCGTTCTATACGGGATTTACTGAAAAAATATTGGCGGCACACTTATCTATACTTTAAAGTGTAAGAAAAATACATTCATAAAATAGGATTCAAATAGATATGAAAATTGCTCTACTGATTATGTTTCAAGTAATGTGTATATAATTATATCACTAATGGTTCTACTGTACAGATAATGTACCTAGCTACAGAAATCCACTGAACAGATATTGAATAAATCAACTGAACAGATATTAATCAAAGCTACAAAAATCATTTCCGTTTGTGTGAGTTAACTGCTTGTTTTTGTGTCTGTGTGTCAGTGCGTGTGCGTGTCTGTGCGTGTGTGTGGGTGTGTGTGTGTGTGTGTGTGTGTGACTGGTGCTTACATAATGTGGTTACTGATCATGATTACTGAGGAATATGATGAGTAACACTAAAATATGATACACAACACATCCATGCCATGTTGAATGGAAGAAAGAGTCCTGATTCCCTCAGGGCAGCTGCTCATTTTGAAAAGTGGAAAAGCACTCCGAAGAGTGCACGCTTCCATCACGCCAAATGTCAGTATTATTAATTGTGGATCCACAAGAATATTATCCAGCTCACCAACAGCTATAGTGCATTCTACACTAGTGTCCATTATATTCAACACTGACATGTTTTTAAAATCTGTTCATTGTATAATGGACCATCATTTCATTCATGTGAATTTCACTTCCTCTGGACTTACATGAGGAATATGTTCTCGATCACTTCCAAGATTAAATCAACTCATCCTTAGACTGCCACCTACCATCCCACCAAATTTTCAGCCTGCACATTCATAACTTTCTGAGGTATCCTGTGGACAGTGAGACAGAGGTGAAAACATAACGTGCTTGACGGAGGTAATAATGTGATGCGGATAAATGGGGGATGCAGGCGATCTAATTGCAGCCGACGCCCGCATTTGGTGGGAGACCAGCGAGTGACTTCAATCTTAATCGCCCCAAAGGCTAAGGAGGAATAGAGCTGCTCCAGCGTTTCAGTGACTTCAAAACAGTCTGAATTCGAGGCATCGTGCGATAGAAACGTGTATTTCAGCTCATTTAAAGAGCGTTTAATTGAAAAACATCTCTATCAAGGGAACCTCGTTTTAGAATTGCTTTTCAATCCGTGTCTAATACTCATGAACTTTCTTCGAACCTCGCTGACCCCTGGCAGAGATTAAATAAAAAAAAACAAACAAATCTTGACCGGTATTGGGCTGCATACTCTCTGTTTACGTTGTGAAAAGCATCCCTTCTCCCCTCGCTTTGCACCTGTGACGTACAGTGACCAATCAGGCTTTCCTCAGTGACGTAACTGTACTGACACGCTTGAGGCTTCTAAGAACAAACAGTCTTTGGAGCAGAAGACGAATCAAGAGTAAACATGCCTGATGAATGAGATTTTTTTTAAATACATACATTTTTTTTTTGATTTTCTTTTTTTTTGTCTTCGCACACGATGTGCAGCTGTGTGGCGAGCAGCTAATCAAGAGCGGAAGGCGAGTGCCAGTTTTTTTTTTTTTTTTAATCAGATGTTTACCCTCGCCGCGGTGTCATGATGCTAATTAGCTAACTAAGTCCGTGATCTGTGCAGCCTGACTAAGGTTATGTTGGTCAGCTTAATTTGTATGTGATCATAATCAGTTCATGAATTAGCTAGTCATCTGGCGAATAAATATTACTGCTTTAGGCATTAGTTAATAATGCAGTATCCTGACGAGTGCTCAAATCATAAATTGTGAGATGATTTATTGGTTGTACGACCTTGTCAAGGTTTATAATGAATGTGAATAACAGTAGCAACAGTTGCTATTAGCTCGTATCAGTTTTTATGAGACTGTAGGCCTGCTAATCTGGGGTACATTTTCGAAAAGCACAGATGCTAACTTGCTTAGCCGTAGTCAGAACCACTGACCGTGTATGTTCGAATGACGCTTTTGGTAAACTTCGCACCGCGGCAGGACAGTTCAGGAAGTTGCAGTACTTTGAGTTATTACTGTTATATGAGTCAGAGACATTTGGCATTGTCTATTTCACTCGCTATCAGTGGCACAATCAATGAGTGGGGTTCCCTTGGGTGCTGTCGTAGCCTTTGGACAATGATGTCTATGCTGTATGCAGCGTATACGCAGAGAAGCTGGAATAGCATCATAGCTAAGCGACTGCTCTGATAAAATGGCGAGCCCCTTTCAAGGAAGAATGTCATGTTTGCTTGCACCCTTTGTTCGCTATATGAATTTCATAGGGCTTGTATCACCCGAAAAAGGTTATAAGGTGAATGTATTGTTATATGGGAATGTTTTAAGCGGAATATTGTATCCTGGATTTGTTGGGTTGCTTCTGGCTTATGGCCATACCACCTAGAAAACGCCCGATCTCGTCTGATCTCGGCAGCTAAGCTGGGTAGGGCCTGGTTAGTACTTGGATGGGTGACCGCCTGGGAATACCAGGTGCTATAAGCCCCTTTTTTTGCCCATAGTGAAAAGCAAATGATGTGTAAATTTGGGAAAGAGTCCCTTGCTGTTGTTATTATCATCATCATTCCGCCCAACATGAGGCAATAAAACTGAAGATTTTTTGGAAAGCACTTGTTTGTCGTCTGAATCCTTAATGAACATTAAAATTCTGTCACTGTAGAAACACTTCACACCTTGAAAGAATGACACTGTGTCGTGCATTTTATCAATGAAGGGAATGCACTGATATTTCCACGTCATCTGAATGGGGAACCAGAACAGATATGTTCTTGTGTTTTCGAGGCCCTCTTCTCCTCATATAATTGCAGAGAGGCAGAATCTACTGATAATGATCAGACTTTATTTCTGCTCATGATGACACAATGACCAAAAGCCTGGAGTTGTCCTTGCATGCCAACAACACTACTATGCTCATTCAAGATGGCCTTTTGGTCCCCGGCCGCAGCGGAGCAGGGGATATAATATTCAGCTCCGTCCGTCTGTCCATTCGTACGTCCTTCCCATTGGTGTAATCACAAATCTCGAGAACCAGTGGATCTTTTTTGCTCATATTTGCCACCAATGTGTACTTGGGTGGCGGGGGGGGGCTTCTGGGCCACCAGTCGATTTTGTTGTCCTTGAGGTCATTTTCATTATCGCGGGGCAATTATGTAGATTTTGGCTTCGTGAAACCTTGTCCAGGCAATATGTCAAGAAGCAGTCGACCAATTTTTCTCATATTTAGCACCAACATATACATGCGGCAGGGGACAGAGTCATGCTAGTGACAGTTGCTTGTTTGTATAAAATCCATCTTCCAATCACATTACTCTGGTTATCTCTTATCGCTTTCCCTTCCCTTCTTGATCGTCGCGTTCTATACGGGATTTACTGAAAAAATATTGGCGGCACACTTATCTATACTTTAAAGGTTAAGAAAAATACATTCATAAAATAGGATGCAAATAGATATGAAAATTGCTCTACTGATTATGTTTCAAGTAATGTGTATATAATTATATCACTAATGGTTCTACTGTACAGATAATGTACCTAGCTACAGAAATCCACTGAACAGATATTGAATAAATCAACTGAACAGATATTAATCAAAGCTACAAAAATCATTTCCGTTTGTGTGAGTTAACTGCTTGTTTTTGTGTCTGTGTGTCAGTGCGTGTGCGTGTCTGTGCGTGTGTGTGTGTGTGTGTGTGTGTGTGTGTGTGTGTGTTACTGCTGCTTACATAATGTGGTTACTGATCATGATTACTGAGGAATATGATGAGTAACACTAAAATATGATACACAACACATCCATGCCATGTTGAATGGAAGAAAGAGTCCTGATTCCCTCAGGGCAGCTGCTCATTTTGAAAAGTGGAAAAGCACTCCGAAGAGTGCACGCTTCCATCACGCCAAATGTCAGTATTATTAATTGTGGATCCACAAGAATATTATCCAGCTCACCAACAGCTATAGTGCATTCTACACTAGTGTCCATTATATTCAACACTGACATGTTTTTAAAATCTGTTCATTGTATAATGGACCATCATTTCATTCATGTGAATTTCACTTCCTCTGGACTTACATGAGGAATATGTTCTCGATCACTTCCAAGATTAAATCAACTCATCCTTAGACTGCCACCTACCATCCCACCAAATTTTCAGCCTGCACATTCATAACTTTCTGAGGTATCCTGTGGACAGTGAGACAGAGGTGAAAACATAACGTGCTTGACGGAGGTAATAATGTGATGCGGATAAATGGGGGATGCAGGCGATCTAATTGCAGCCGACGCCCGCATTTGGTGGGAGACCAGCGAGTGACTTCAATCTTAATCGCCCCAAAGGCTAAGGAGGAATAGAGCTGCTCCAGCGTTTCAGTGACTTCAAAACAGTCTGAATTCGAGGCATCGTGCGATAGAAACGTGTATTTCAGCTCATTTAAAGAGCGTTTAATTGAAAAACATCTCTATCAAGGGAACCTCGTTTTAGAATTGCTTTTCAATCCGTGTCTAATACTCATGAACTTTCTTCGAACCTCGCTGACCCCTGGCAGAGATAAATAAAAAAAAACAAACAAATCTTGACCGGTATTGGGCTGCATACTCTCTGTTTACGTTGTGAAAAGCATCCCTTCTCCCCTCGCTTTGCACCTGTGACGTACAGTGACCAATCAGGCTTTCCTCAGTGACGTAACTGTACTGACACGCTTGAGGCTTCTAAGAACAAACAGTCTTTGGAGCAGAAGACGAATCAAGAGTAAACATGCCTGATGAATGAGATTTTTTTTAAATACATACATTTTTTTTTTGATTTTCTTTTTTTTTGTCTTCGCACACGATGTGCAGCTGTGTGGCGAGCAGCTAATCAAGAGCGGAAGGCGAGTGCCAGTTTTTTTTTTTTTTTTAATCAGATGTTTACCCTCGCCGCGGTGTCATGATGCTAATTAGCTAACTAAGTCCGTGATCTGTGCAGCCTGACTAAGGTTATGTTGGTCAGCTTAATTTGTATGTGATCATAATCAGTTCATGAATTAGCTAGTCATCTGGCGAATAAATATTACTGCTTTAGGCATTAGTTAATAATGCAGTATCCTGACGAGTGCTCAAATCATAAATTGTGAGATGATTTATTGGTTGTACGACCTTGTCAAGGTTTATAATGAATGTGAATAACAGTAGCAACAGTTGCTATTAGCTCGTATCAGTTTTTATGAGACTGTAGGCCTGCTAATCTGGGGTACATTTTCGAAAAGCACAGATGCTAACTTGCTTAGCCGTAGTCAGAACCACTGACCGTGTATGTTCGAATGACGCTTTTGGGAAACTTCGCACCGCGGCAGGACAGTTCAGGAAGTTGCAGTACTTTGAGTTATTACTGTTATATGAGTCAGAGACATTTGGCATTGTCTATTTCACTCGCTATCAGTGGCACAATCAATGAGTGGGGTTCCCTTGGGTGCTGTCGTAGCCTTTGGACAATGATGTCTATGCTGTATGCAGCGTATACGCAGAGAAGCTGGAATAGCATCATAGCTAAGCGACTGCTCTGATAAAATGGCGAGCCCCTTTCAAGGAAGAATGTCATGTTTGCTTGCACCCTTTGTTCGCTATATGAATTTCATAGGGCTTGTATCACCCGAAAAAGGTTATAAGGTGAATGTATTGTTATATGGGAATGTTTTAAGCGGAATATTGTATCCTGGATTTGTTGGGTTGCTTCTGGCTTATGGCCATACCACCTAGAAAACGCCCGATCTCGTCTGATCTCGGCAGCTAAGCTGGGTAGGGCCTGGTTAGTACTTGGATGGGTGACCGCCTGGGAATACCAGGTGCTATAAGCCCCTTTTTTTGCCCATAGTGAAAAGCAAATGATGTGTAAATTTTGGGAAAGAGTCCCTTGCTGTTGTTATTATCATCATCATTCCGCCCAACATGAGGCAATAAAACTGAAGATTTTTTGGAAAGCACTTGTTTGTCGTCTGAATCCTTAATGAACATTAAAATTCTGTCACTGTAGAAACACTTCACACCTTGAAAGAATGACACTGTGTCGTGCATTTTATCAATGAAGGGAATGCACTGATATTTCCACGTCATCTGAATGGGGAACCAGAACAGATATGTTCTTGTGTTTTCGAGGCCCTCTTCTCCTCATATAATTGCAGAGAGGCAGAATCTACTGATAATGATCAGACTTTATTTCTGCTCATGATGACACAATGACCAAAAGCCTGGAGTTGTCCTTGCATGCCAACAACACTACTATGCTCATTCAAGATGGCCTTTTGGTCCCCGGCCGCAGCGGAGCAGGGGATATAATATTCAGCTCCGTCCGTCTGTCCATTCGTACGTCCTTCCCATTGGTGTAATCACAAATCTCGAGAACCAGTGGATCTTTTTTGCTCATATTTGCCACCAATGTGTACTTGGGTGGCGGGGGGGGGCTTCTGGGCCACCAGTCGATTTTGTTGTCCTTGAGGTCATTTTCATTATCGCGGGGCAATTATGTAGATTTTGGCTTCGTGAAACCTTGTCCAGGCAATATGTCAAGAAGCAGTCGACCAATTTTTCTCATATTTAGCACCAACATATACATGCGGCAGGGGACAGAGTCATGCTAGTGACAGTTGCTTGTTTGTATAAAATCCATCTTCCAATCACATTACTCTGGTTATCTCTTATCGCTTTCCCTTCCCTTCTTGATCGTCGCGTTCTATACGGGATTTACTGAAAAAATATTGGCGGCACACTTATCTATACTTTAAAGGTTAAGAAAAATACATTCATAAAATAGGATGCAAATAGATATGAAAATTGCTCTACTGATTATGTTTCAAGTAATGTGTATATAATTATATCACTAATGGTTCTACTGTACAGATAATGTACCTAGCTACAGAAATCCACTGAACAGATATTGAATAAATCAACTGAACAGATATTAATCAAAGCTACAAAAATCATTTCCGTTTGTGTGAGTTAACTGCTTGTTTTTGTGTCTGTGTGTCAGTGCGTGTGCGTGTCTGTGCGTGTGTGTGTGTGTGTGTGTGTGTGTGTGTGTGTGTGTTACTGCTGCTTACATAATGTGGTTACTGATCATGATTACTGAGGAATATGATGAGTAACACTAAAATATGATACACAACACATCCATGCCATGTTGAATGGAAGAAAGAGTCCTGATTCCCTCAGGGCAGCTGCTCATTTTGAAAAGTGGAAAAGCACTCCGAAGAGTGCACGCTTCCATCACGCCAAATGTCAGTATTATTAATTGTGGATCCACAAGAATATTATCCAGCTCACCAACAGCTATAGTGCATTCTACACTAGTGTCCATTATATTCAACACTGACATGTTTTTAAAATCTGTTCATTGTATAATGGACCATCATTTCATTCATGTGAATTTCACTTCCTCTGGACTTACATGAGGAATATGTTCTCGATCACTTCCAAGATTAAATCAACTCATCCTTAGACTGCCACCTACCATCCCACCAAATTTTCAGCCTGCACATTCATAACTTTCTGAGGTATCCTGTGGACAGTGAGACAGAGGTGAAAACATAACGTGCTTGACGGAGGTAATAATGTGATGCGGATAAATGGGGGATGCAGGCGATCTAATTGCAGCCGACGCCCGCATTTGGTGGGAGACCAGCGAGTGACTTCAATCTTAATCGCCCCAAAGGCTAAGGAGGAATAGAGCTGCTCCAGCGTTTCAGTGACTTCAAAACAGTCTGAATTCGAGGCATCGTGCGATAGAAACGTGTATTTCAGCTCATTTAAAGAGCGTTTAATTGAAAAACATCTCTATCAAGGGAACCTCGTTTTAGAATTGCTTTTCAATCCGTGTCTAATACTCATGAACTTTCTTCGAACCTCGCTGACCCCTGGCAGAGATAAATAAAAAAAAACAAACAAATCTTGACCGGTATTGGGCTGCATACTCTCTGTTTACGTTGTGAAAAGCATCCCTTCTCCCCTCGCTTTGCACCTGTGACGTACAGTGACCAATCAGGCTTTCCTCAGTGACGTAACTGTACTGACACGCTTGAGGCTTCTAAGAACAAACAGTCTTTGGAGCAGAAGACGAATCAAGAGTAAACATGCCTGATGAATGAGATTTTTTTTAAATACATACATTTTTTTTTTGATTTTCTTTTTTTTTGTCTTCGCACACGATGTGCAGCTGTGTGGCGAGCAGCTAATCAAGAGCGGAAGGCGAGTGCCAGTTTTTTTTTTTTTTTTAATCAGATGTTTACCCTCGCCGCGGTGTCATGATGCTAATTAGCTAACTAAGTCCGTGATCTGTGCAGCCTGACTAAGGTTATGTTGGTCAGCTTAATTTGTATGTGATCATAATCAGTTCATGAATTAGCTAGTCATCTGGCGAATAAATATTACTGCTTTAGGCATTAGTTAATAATGCAGTATCCTGACGAGTGCTCAAATCATAAATTGTGAGATGATTTATTGGTTGTACGACCTTGTCAAGGTTTATAATGAATGTGAATAACAGTAGCAACAGTTGCTATTAGCTCGTATCAGTTTTTATGAGACTGTAGGCCTGCTAATCTGGGGTACATTTTCGAAAAGCACAGATGCTAACTTGCTTAGCCGTAGTCAGAACCACTGACCGTGTATGTTCGAATGACGCTTTTGGGAAACTTCGCACCGCGGCAGGACAGTTCAGGAAGTTGCAGTACTTTGAGTTATTACTGTTATATGAGTCAGAGACATTTGGCATTGTCTATTTCACTCGCTATCAGTGGCACAATCAATGAGTGGGGTTCCCTTGGGTGCTGTCGTAGCCTTTGGACAATGATGTCTATGCTGTATGCAGCGTATACGCAGAGAAGCTGGAATAGCATCATAGCTAAGCGACTGCTCTGATAAAATGGCGAGCCCCTTTCAAGGAAGAATGTCATGTTTGCTTGCACCCTTTGTTCGCTATATGAATTTCATAGGGCTTGTATCACCCGAAAAAGGTTATAAGGTGAATGTATTGTTATATGGGAATGTTTTAAGCGGAATATTGTATCCTGGATTTGTTGGGTTGCTTCTGGCTTATGGCCATACCACCTAGAAAACGCCCGATCTCGTCTGATCTCGGCAGCTAAGCTGGGTAGGGCCTGGTTAGTACTTGGATGGGTGACCGCCTGGGAATACCAGGTGCTATAAGCCCCTTTTTTTGCCCATAGTGAAAAGCAAATGATGTGTAAATTTTGGGAAAGAGTCCCTTGCTGTTGTTATTATCATCATCATTCCGCCCAACATGAGGCAATAAAACTGAAGATTTTTTGGAAAGCACTTGTTTGTCGTCTGAATCCTTAATGAACATTAAAATTCTGTCACTGTAGAAACACTTCACACCTTGAAAGAATGACACTGTGTCGTGCATTTTATCAATGAAGGGAATGCACTGATATTTCCACGTCATCTGAATGGGGAACCAGAACAGATATGTTCTTGTGTTTTCGAGGCCCTCTTCTCCTCATATAATTGCAGAGAGGCAGAATCTACTGATAATGATCAGACTTTATTTCTGCTCATGATGACACAATGACCAAAAGCCTGGAGTTGTCCTTGCATGCCAACAACACTACTATGCTCATTCAAGATGGCCTTTTGGTCCCCGGCCGCAGCGGAGCAGGGGATATAATATTCAGCTCCGTCCGTCTGTCCATTCGTACGTCCTTCCCATTGGTGTAATCACAAATCTCGAGAACCAGTGGATCTTTTTTGCTCATATTTGCCACCAATGTGTACTTGGGTGGCGGGGGGGGGCTTCTGGGCCACCAGTCGATTTTGTTGTCCTTGAGGTCATTTTCATTATCGCGGGGCAATTATGTAGATTTTGGCTTCGTGAAACCTTGTCCAGGCAATATGTCAAGAAGCAGTCGACCAATTTTTCTCATATTTAGCACCAACATATACATGCGGCAGGGGACAGAGTCATGCTAGTGACAGTTGCTTGTTTGTATAAAATCCATCTTCCAATCACATTACTCTGGTTATCTCTTATCGCTTTCCCTTCCCTTCTTGATCGTCGCGTTCTATACGGGATTTACTGAAAAAATATTGGCGGCACACTTATCTATACTTTAAAGGTTAAGAAAAATACATTCATAAAATAGGATGCAAATAGATATGAAAATTGCTCTACTGATTATGTTTCAAGTAATGTGTATATAATTATATCACTAATGGTTCTACTGTACAGATAATGTACCTAGCTACAGAAATCCACTGAACAGATATTGAATAAATCAACTGAACAGATATTAATCAAAGCTACAAAAATCATTTCCGTTTGTGTGAGTTAACTGCTTGTTTTTGTGTCTGTGTGTCAGTGCGTGTGCGTGTCTGTGCGTGTGTGTGTGTGTGTGTGTGTGTGTGTGTTACTGCTGCTTACATAATGTGGTTACTGATCATGATTACTGAGGAATATGATGAGTAACACTAAAATATGATACACAACACATCCATGCCATGTTGAATGGAAGAAAGAGTCCTGATTCCCTCAGGGCAGCTGCTCATTTTGAAAAGTGGAAAAGCACTCCGAAGAGTGCACGCTTCCATCACGCCAAATGTCAGTATTATTAATTGTGGATCCACAAGAATATTATCCAGCTCACCAACAGCTATAGTGCATTCTACACTAGTGTCCATTATATTCAACACTGACATGTTTTTAAAATCTGTTCATTGTATAATGGACCATCATTTCATTCATGTGAATTTCACTTCCTCTGGACTTACATGAGGAATATGTTCTCGATCACTTCCAAGATTAAATCAACTCATCCTTAGACTGCCACCTACCATCCCACCAAATTTTCAGCCTGCACATTCATAACTTTCTGAGGTATCCTGTGGACAGTGAGACAGAGGTGAAAACATAACGTGCTTGACGGAGGTAATAATGTGATGCGGATAAATGGGGGATGCAGGCGATCTAATTGCAGCCGACGCCCGCATTTGGTGGGAGACCAGCGAGTGACTTCAATCTTAATCGCCCCAAAGGCTAAGGAGGAACAGAGCTGCTCCAGCGTTTCAGTGACTTCAAAACAGTCTGAATTCGAGGCATCGTGCGATAGGAACGTGTATTTCAGCTCATTTAAAGAGCGTTTAATTGAAAAACATCTCTATCAAGGGAACCTCGTTTTAGAATTGCTTTTCAATCCGTGTCTAATACTCATGAACTTTCTTCGAACCTCGCTGACCCCTGGCAGAGATAAATAAAAAAAAACAAACAAATCTTGACCGGTATTGGGCTGCATACTCTCTGTTTACGTTGTGAAAAGCATCCCTTCTCCCCTCGCTTTGCACCTGTGACGTACAGTGACCAATCAGGCTTTCCTCAGTGACGTAACTGTACTGACACGCTTGAGGCTTCTAAGAACAAACAGTCTTTGGAGCAGAAGACGAATCAAGAGTAAACATGCCTGATGAATGAGATTTTTTTTAAATACATACATTTTTTTTTTGATTTTCTTTTTTTTTGTCTTCGCACACGATGTGCAGCTGTGTGGCGAGCAGCTAATCAAGAGCGGAAGGCGAGTGCCAGTTTTTTTTTTTTTTTTAATCAGATGTTTACCCTCGCCGCGGTGTCATGATGCTAATTAGCTAACTAAGTCCGTGATCTGTGCAGCCTGACTAAGGTTATGTTGGTCAGCTTAATTTGTATGTGATCATAATCAGTTCATGAATTAGCTAGTCATCTGGCGAATAAATATTACTGCTTTAGGCATTAGTTAATAATGCAGTATCCTGACGAGTGCTCAAATCATAAATTGTGAGATGATTTATTGGTTGTACGACCTTGTCAAGGTTTATAATGAATGTGAATAACAGTAGCAACAGTTGCTATTAGCTCGTATCAGTTTTTATGAGACTGTAGGCCTGCTAATCTGGGGTACATTTTCGAAAAGCACAGATGCTAACTTGCTTAGCCGTAGTCAGAACCACTGACCGTGTATGTTCGAATGACGCTTTTGGGAAACTTCGCACCGCGGCAGGACAGTTCAGGAAGTTGCAGTACTTTGAGTTATTACTGTTATATGAGTCAGAGACATTTGGCATTGTCTATTTCACTCGCTATCAGTGGCACAATCAATGAGTGGGGTTCCCTTGGGTGCTGTCGTAGCCTTTGGACAATGATGTCTATGCTGTATGCAGCGTATACGCAGAGAAGCTGGAATAGCATCATAGCTAAGCGACTGCTCTGATAAAATGGCGAGCCCCTTTCAAGGAAGAATGTCATGTTTGCTTGCACCCTTTGTTCGCTATATGAATTTCATAGGGCTTGTATCACCCGAAAAAGGTTATAAGGTGAATGTATTGTTATATGGGAATGTTTTAAGCGGAATATTGTATCCTGGATTTGTTGGGTTGCTTCTGGCTTATGGCCATACCACCTAGAAAACGCCCGATCTCGTCTGATCTCGGCAGCTAAGCTGGGTAGGGCCTGGTTAGTACTTGGATGGGTGACCGCCTGGGAATACCAGGTGCTATAAGCCCCTTTTTTTGCCCATAGTGAAAAGCAAATGATGTGTAAATTTTGGGAAAGAGTCCCTTGCTGTTGTTATTATCATCATCATTCCGCCCAACATGAGGCAATAAAACTGAAGATTTTTTGGAAAGCACTTGTTTGTCGTCTGAATCCTTAATGAACATTAAAATTCTGTCACTGTAGAAACACTTCACACCTTGAAAGAATGACACTGTGTCGTGCATTTTATCAATGAAGGGAATGCACTGATATTTCCACGTCATCTGAATGGGGAACCAGAACAGATATGTTCTTGTGTTTTCGAGGCCCTCTTCTCCTCATATAATTGCAGAGAGGCAGAATCTACTGATAATGATCAGACTTTATTTCTGCTCATGATGACACAATGACCAAAAGCCTGGAGTTGTCCTTGCATGCCAACAACACTACTATGCTCATTCAAGATGGCCTTTTGGTCCCCGGCCGCAGCGGAGCAGGGGATATAATATTCAGCTCCGTCCGTCTGTCCATTCGTACGTCCTTCCCATTGGTGTAATCACAAATCTCGAGAACCAGTGGATCTTTTTTGCTCATATTTGCCACCAATGTGTACTTGGGTGGCGGGGGGGGGCTTCTGGGCCACCAGTCGATTTTGTTGTCCTTGAGGTCATTTTCATTATCGCGGGGCAATTATGTAGATTTTGGCTTCGTGAAACCTTGTCCAGGCAATATGTCAAGAAGCAGTCGACCAATTTTTCTCATATTTAGCACCAACATATACATGCGGCAGGGGACAGAGTCATGCTAGTGACAGTTGCTTGTTTGTATAAAATCCATCTTCCAATCACATTACTCTGGTTATCTCTTATCGCTTTCCCTTCCCTTCTTGATCGTCGCGTTCTATACGGGATTTACTGAAAAAATATTGGCGGCACACTTATCTATACTTTAAAGGTTAAGAAAAATACATTCATAAAATAGGATGCAAATAGATATGAAAATTGCTCTACTGATTATGTTTCAAGTAATGTGTATATAATTATATCACTAATGGTTCTACTGTACAGATAATGTACCTAGCTACAGAAATCCACTGAACAGATATTGAATAAATCAACTGAACAGATATTAATCAAAGCTACAAAAATCATTTCCGTTTGTGTGAGTTAACTGCTTGTTTTTGTGTCTGTGTGTCAGTGCGTGTGCGTGTCTGTGCGTGTGTGTGTGTGTGTGTGTGTGTGTGTGTGTGTGTGTGTGTGTGTGTTACTGCTGCTTACATAATGTGGTTACTGATCATGATTACTGAGGAATATGATGAGTAACACTAAAATATGATACACAACACATCCATGCCATGTTGAATGGAAGAAAGAGTCCTGATTCCCTCAGGGCAGCTGCTCATTTTGAAAAGTGGAAAAGCACTCCGAAGAGTGCACGCTTCCATCACGCCAAATGTCAGTATTATTAATTGTGGATCCACAAGAATATTATCCAGCTCACCAACAGCTATAGTGCATTCTACACTAGTGTCCATTATATTCAACACTGACATGTTTTTAAAATCTGTTCATTTTATAATGGACCATCATTTCATTCATGTGAATTTCACTTCCTCTGGACTTACATGAGGAATATGTTCTCGATCACTTCCAAGATTAAATCAACTCATCCTTAGACTGCCACCTACCATCCCACCAAATTTTCAGCCTGCACATTCATAACTTTCTGAGGTATCCTGTGGACAGTGAGACAGAGGTGAAAACATAACGTGCTTGACGGAGGTAATAATGTGATGCGGATAAATGGGGGATGCAGGCGATCTAATTGCAGCCGACGCCCGCATTTGGTGGGAGACCAGCGAGTGACTTCCATCTTAATCGCCTCAAAGGCTAAGGAGGAACAGAGCTGCTCTAGCGTTTCAGTGACTTCAAAACAGTCTGAATTCGAGGCATCGTGCGATAGAAACGTGTATTTCAGCTTATTTAAAGAGCGTTTAATTGAAAAACATCTCTATCAAGGGAACCTCGTTTTAGAATTGCTTTTCAATCCGTGTCTAATACTCATGAACTTTCTTCGAACCTCGCTGACCCCTGGCAGAGATAAATAAAAAAAAACAAACAAATCTTGACCGGTATTGGGCTGCATACTCTCTGTTTACGTTGTGAAAAGCATCCCTTCTCCCCTCGCTTTGCACCTGTGACGTACAGTGACCAATCAGGCTTTCCTCAGTGACGTAACTGTACTGACACGCTTGAGGCTTCTAAGAACAAACAGTCTTTGGAGCAGAAGACGAATCAAGAGTAAACATGCCTGATGAATGAGATTTTTTTTAAATACATACATTTTTTTTTTGATTTTCTTTTTTTTTGTCTTCGCACACGATGTGCAGCTGTGTGGCGAGCAGCTAATCAAGAGCGGAAGGCGAGTGCCAGTTTTTTTTTTTTTTTTAATCAGATGTTTACCCTCGCCGCGGTGTCATGATGCTAATTAGCTAACTAAGTCCGTGATCTGTGCAGCCTGACTAAGGTTACGTTGGTCAGCTTTATTTGTATGTGATCATAATCAGTTCATGAATTAGCTAGTCATCTGGCGAATAAATATTACTGCTTTAGGCATTAGTTAATAATGCAGTATCCTGACGAGTGCTCAAATCATAAATTGTGAGATGATTTATTGGTTGTACGACCTTGTCAAGGTTTATAATGAATGTGAATAACAGTAGCAACAGTTGCTATTAGCTCGTATCAGTTTTTATGAGACTGTAGGCCTGCTAATCTGGGGTACATTTTCGAAAAGCACAGATGCTAACTTGCTTAGCCGTAGTCAGAACCACTGACCGTGTATGTTCGAATGACGCTTTTGGGAAACTTCGCACCGCGGCAGGACAGTTCAGGAAGTTGCAGTACTTTGAGTTATTACTGTTATATGAGTCAGAGACATTTGGCATTGTCTATTTCACTCGCTATCAGTGGCACAATCAATGAGTGGGGTTCCCTTGGGTGCTGTCGTAGCCTTTGGACAATGATGTCTATGCTGTATGCAGCGTATACGCAGAGAAGCTGGAATAGCATCATAGCTAAGCGACTGCTCTGATAAAATGGCGAGCCCCTTTCAAGGAAGAATGTCATGTTTGCTTGCACCCTTTGTTCGCTATATGAATTTCATAGGGCTTGTATCACCCGAAAAAGGTTATAAGGTGAATGTATTGTTATATGGGAATGTTTTAAGCGGAATATTGTATCCTGGATTTGTTGGGTTGCTTCTGGCTTATGGCCATACCACCTAGAAAACGCCCGATCTCGTCTGATCTCGGCAGCTAAGCTGGGTAGGGCCTGGTTAGTACTTGGATGGGTGACCGCCTGGGAATACCAGGTGCTATAAGCCCCTTTTTTTGCCCATAGTGAAAAGCAAATGATGTGTAAATTTTGGGAAAGAGTCCCTTGCTGTTGTTATTATCATCATCATTCCGCCCAACATGAGGCAATAAAACTGAAGATTTTTTGGAAAGCACTTGTTTGTCGTCTGAATCCTTAATGAACATTAAAATTCTGTCACTGTGGAAACACTTCACACCTTGAAAGAATGACACTGTGTCGTGCATTTTATCAATGAAGGGAATGCACTGATATTTCCACGTCATCTGAATGGGGAACCAGAACAGATATGTTCTTGTGTTTTCGAGGCCCTCTTCTCCTCATATAATTGCAGAGAGGCAGAATCTACTGATAATGATCAGACTTTATTTCTGCTCATGATGACACAATGACCAAAAGCCTGGAGTTGTCCTTGCATGCCAACAACACTACTATGCTCATTCAAGATGGCCTTTTGGTCCCCGGCCGCAGCGGAGCAGGGGATATAATATTCAGCTCCGTCCGTCTGTCCATTCGTACGTCCTTCCCATTGGTGTAATCACAAATCTCGAGAACCAGTGGATCTTTTTTGCTCATATTTGCCACCAATGTGTACTTGGGTGGCGGGGGGGGGCTTCTGGGCCACCAGTCGATTTTGTTGTCCTTGAGGTCATTTTCATTATCGCGGGGCAATTATGTAGATTTTGGCTTCGTGAAACCTTGTCCAGGCAATATGTCAAGAAGCAGTCGACCAATTTTTCTCATATTTAGCACCAACATATACATGCGGCAGGGGACAGAGTCATGCTAGTGACAGTTGCTTGTTTGTATAAAATCCATCTTCCAATCACATTACTCTGGTTATCTCTTATCGCTTTCCCTTCCCTTCTTGATCGTCGCGTTCTATACGGGATTTACTGAAAAAATATTGGCGGCACACTTATCTATACTTTAAAGGTTAAGAAAAATACATTCATAAAATAGGATGCAAATAGATATGAAAATTGCTCTACTGATTATGTTTCAAGTAATGTGTATATAATTATATCACTAATGGTTCTACTGTACAGATAATGTACCTAGCTACAGAAATCCACTGAACAGATATTGAATAAATCAACTGAACAGATATTAATCAAAGCTACAAAAATCATTTCCGTTTGTGTGAGTTAACTGCTTGTTTTTGTGTCTGTGTGTCAGTGCGTGTGCGTGTCTGTGCGTGTGTGTGTGTGTGTGTGTGTGTGTGTGTGTGTGTGTGTGTGTGTGTGTTACTGCTGCTTACATAATGTGGTTACTGATCATGATTACTGAGGAATATGATGAGTAACACTAAAATATGATACACAACACATCCATGCCATGTTGAATGGAAGAAAGAGTCCTGATTCCCTCAGGGCAGCTGCTCATTTTGAAAAGTGGAAAAGCACTCCGAAGAGTGCACGCTTCCATCACGCCAAATGTCAGTATTATTAATTGTGGATCCACAAGAATATTATCCAGCTCACCAACAGCTATAGTGCATTCTACACTAGTGTCCATTATATTCAACACTGACATGTTTTTAAAATCTGTTCATTTTATAATGGACCATCATTTCATTCATGTGAATTTCACTTCCTCTGGACTTACATGAGGAATATGTTCTCGATCACTTCCAAGATTAAATCAACTCATCCTTAGACTGCCACCTACCATCCCACCAAATTTTCAGCCTGCACATTCATAACTTTCTGAGGTATCCTGTGGACAGTGAGACAGAGGTGAAAACATAACGTGCTTGACGGAGGTAATAATGTGATGCGGATAAATGGGGGATGCAGGCGATCTAATTGCAGCCGACGCCCGCATTTGGTGGGAGACCAGCGAGTGACTTCCATCTTAATCGCCTCAAAGGCTAAGGAGGAACAGAGCTGCTCCAGCGTTTCAGTGACTTCAAAACAGTCTGAATTCGAGGCATCGTGCGATAGAAACGTGTATTTCAGCTTATTTAAAGAGCGTTTAATTGAAAAACATCTCTATCAAGGGAACCTCGTTTTAGAATTGCTTTTCAATCCGTGTCTAATACTCATGAACTTTCTTCGAACCTCGCTGACCCCTGGCAGAGATAAATAAAAAAAAACAAACAAATCTTGACCGGTATTGGGCTGCATACTCTCTGTTTACGTTGTGAAAAGCATCCCTTCTCCCCTCGCTTTGCACCTGTGACGTACAGTGACCAATCAGGCTTTCCTCAGTGACGTAACTGTACTGACACGCTTGAGGCTTCTAAGAACAAACAGTCTTTGGAGCAGAAGACGAATCAAGAGTAAACATGCCTGATGAATGAGATTTTTTTTAAATACATACATTTTTTTTTTGATTTTCTTTTTTTTTGTCTTCGCACACGATGTGCAGCTGTGTGGCGAGCAGCTAATCAAGAGCGGAAGGCGAGTGCCAGTTTTTTTTTTTTTTTTAATCAGATGTTTACCCTCGCCGCGGTGTCATGATGCTAATTAGCTAACTAAGTCCGTGATCTGTGCAGCCTGACTAAGGTTACGTTGGTCAGCTTTATTTGTATGTGATCATAATCAGTTCATGAATTAGCTAGTCATCTGGCGAATAAATATTACTGCTTTAGGCATTAGTTAATAATGCAGTATCCTGACGAGTGCTCAAATCATAAATTGTGAGATGATTTATTGGTTGTACGACCTTGTCAAGGTTTATAATGAATGTGAATAACAGTAGCAACAGTTGCTATTAGCTCGTATCAGTTTTTATGAGACTGTAGGCCTGCTAATCTGGGGTACATTTTCGAAAAGCACAGATGCTAACTTGCTTAGCCGTAGTCAGAACCACTGACCGTGTATGTTCGAATGACGCTTTTGGGAAACTTCGCACCGCGGCAGGACAGTTCAGGAAGTTGCAGTACTTTGAGTTATTACTGTTATATGAGTCAGAGACATTTGGCATTGTCTATTTCACTCGCTATCAGTGGCACAATCAATGAGTGGGGTTCCCTTGGGTGCTGTCGTAGCCTTTGGACAATGATGTCTATGCTGTATGCAGCGTATACGCAGAGAAGCTGGAATAGCATCATAGCTAAGCGACTGCTCTGATAAAATGGCGAGCCCCTTTCAAGGAAGAATGTCATGTTTGCTTGCACCCTTTGTTCGCTATATGAATTTCATAGGGCTTGTATCACCCGAAAAAGGTTATAAGGTGAATGTATTGTTATATGGGAATGTTTTAAGCGGAATATTGTATCCTGGATTTGTTGGGTTGCTTCTGGCTTATGGCCATACCACCTAGAAAACGCCCGATCTCGTCTGATCTCGGCAGCTAAGCTGGGTAGGGCCTGGTTAGTACTTGGATGGGTGACCGCCTGGGAATACCAGGTGCTATAAGCCCCTTTTTTTGCCCATAGTGAAAAGCAAATGATGTGTAAATTTTGGGAAAGAGTCCCTTGCTGTTGTTATTATCATCATCATTCTGCCCAACATGAGGCAATAAAA
This sequence comes from Gymnothorax reevesii, assembly GCA_029721435.1. NCBI lineage: Eukaryota > Metazoa > Chordata > Actinopteri > Anguilliformes > Muraenidae > Gymnothorax > Gymnothorax reevesii. The sequence continues at coordinate 19,711 of JARABX010000449.1, forward strand.
CTGAAGATTTTTTGGAAAGCACTTGTTTGTCGTCTGAATCCTTAATGAACATTAAAATTCTGTCACTGTGGAAACACTTCACACCTTGAAAGAATGACACTGTGTCGTGCATTTTATCAATGAAGGGAATGCACTGATATTTCCACGTCATCTGAATGGGGAACCAGAACAGATATGTTCTTGTGTTTTCGAGGCCCTCTTCTCCTCATATAATTGCAGAGAGGCAGAATCTACTGATAATGATCAGACTTTATTTCTGCTCATGATGACACAATGACCAAAAGCCTGGAGTTGTCCTTGCATGCCAACAACACTACTATGCTCATTCAAGATGGCCTTTTGGTCCCCGGCCGCAGCGGAGCAGGGGATATAATATTCAGCTCCGTCCGTCTGTCCATTCGTACGTCCTTCCCATTGGTGTAATCACAAATCTCGAGAACCAGTGGATCTTTTTTGCTCATATTTGCCACCAATGTGTACTTGGGTGGCGGGGGGGGGCTTCTGGGCCACCAGTCGATTTTGTTGTCCTTGAGGTCATTTTCATTATCGCGGGGCAATTATGTAGATTTTGGCTTCGTGAAACCTTGTCCAGGCAATATGTCAAGAAGCAGTCGACCAATTTTTCTCATATTTAGCACCAACATATACATGCGGCAGGGGACAGAGTCATGCTAGTGACAGTTGCTTGTTTGTATAAAATCCATCTTCCAATCACATTACTCTGGTTATCTCTTATCGCTTTCCCTTCCCTTCTTGATCGTCGCGTTCTATACGGGATTTACTGAAAAAATATTGGCGGCACACTTATCTATACTTTAAAGGTTAAGAAAAATACATTCATAAAATAGGATGCAAATAGATATGAAAATTGCTCTACTGATTATGTTTCAAGTAATGTGTATATAATTATATCACTAATGGTTCTACTGTACAGATAATGTACCTAGCTACAGAAATCCACTGAACAGATATTGAATAAATCAACTGAACAGATATTAATCAAAGCTACAAAAATCATTTCCGTTTGTGTGAGTTAACTGCTTGTTTTTGTGTCTGTGTGTCAGTGCGTGTGCGTGTCTGTGCGTGTGTGTGTGTGTGTGTGTGTGTGTGTGTGTGTGTGTGTGTGTGTGTGTTACTGCTGCTTACATAATGTGGTTACTGATCATGATTACTGAGGAATATGATGAGTAACACTAAAATATGATACACAACACATCCATGCCATGTTGAATGGAAGAAAGAGTCCTGATTCCCTCAGGGCAGCTGCTCATTTTGAAAAGTGGAAAAGCACTCCGAAGAGTGCACGCTTCCATCACGCCAAATGTCAGTATTATTAATTGTGGATCCACAAGAATATTATCCAGCTCACCAACAGCTATAGTGCATTCTACACTAGTGTCCATTATATTCAACACTGACATGTTTTTAAAATCTGTTCATTTTATAATGGACCATCATTTCATTCATGTGAATTTCACTTCCTCTGGACTTACATGAGGAATATGTTCTCGATCACTTCCAAGATTAAATCAACTCATCCTTAGACTGCCACCTACCATCCCACCAAATTTTCAGCCTGCACATTCATAACTTTCTGAGGTATCCTGTGGACAGTGAGACAGAGGTGAAAACATAACGTGCTTGACGGAGGTAATAATGTGATGCGGATAAATGGGGGATGCAGGCGATCTAATTGCAGCCGACGCCCGCATTTGGTGGGAGACCAGCGAGTGACTTCCATCTTAATCGCCTCAAAGGCTAAGGAGGAACAGAGCTGCTCCAGCGTTTCAGTGACTTCAAAACAGTCTGAATTCGAGGCATCGTGCGATAGAAACGTGTATTTCAGCTTATTTAAAGAGCGTTTAATTGAAAAACATCTCTATCAAGGGAACCTCGTTTTAGAATTGCTTTTCAATCCGTGTCTAATACTCATGAACTTTCTTCGAACCTCGCTGACCCCTGGCAGAGATAAATAAAAAAAAACAAACAAATCTTGACCGGTATTGGGCTGCATACTCTCTGTTTACGTTGTGAAAAGCATCCCTTCTCCCCTCGCTTTGCACCTGTGACGTACAGTGACCAATCAGGCTTTCCTCAGTGACGTAACTGTACTGACACGCTTGAGGCTTCTAAGAACAAACAGTCTTTGGAGCAGAAGACGAATCAAGAGTAAACATGCCTGATGAATGAGATTTTTTTTAAATACATACATTTTTTTTTTGATTTTCTTTTTTTTTGTCTTCGCACACGATGTGCAGCTGTGTGGCGAGCAGCTAATCAAGAGCGGAAGGCGAGTGCCAGTTTTTTTTTTTTTTTTAATCAGATGTTTACCCTCGCCGCGGTGTCATGATGCTAATTAGCTAACTAAGTCCGTGATCTGTGCAGCCTGACTAAGGTTACGTTGGTCAGCTTTATTTGTATGTGATCATAATCAGTTCATGAATTAGCTAGTCATCTGGCGAATAAATATTACTGCTTTAGGCATTAGTTAATAATGCAGTATCCTGACGAGTGCTCAAATCATAAATTGTGAGATGATTTATTGGTTGTACGACCTTGTCAAGGTTTATAATGAATGTGAATAACAGTAGCAACAGTTGCTATTAGCTCGTATCAGTTTTTATGAGACTGTAGGCCTGCTAATCTGGGGTACATTTTCGAAAAGCACAGATGCTAACTTGCTTAGCCGTAGTCAGAACCACTGACCGTGTATGTTCGAATGACGCTTTTGGGAAACTTCGCACCGCGGCAGGACAGTTCAGGAAGTTGCAGTACTTTGAGTTATTACTGTTATATGAGTCAGAGACATTTGGCATTGTCTATTTCACTCGCTATCAGTGGCACAATCAATGAGTGGGGTTCCCTTGGGTGCTGTCGTAGCCTTTGGACAATGATGTCTATGCTGTATGCAGCGTATACGCAGAGAAGCTGGAATAGCATCATAGCTAAGCGACTGCTCTGATAAAATGGCGAGCCCCTTTCAAGGAAGAATGTCATGTTTGCTTGCACCCTTTGTTCGCTATATGAATTTCATAGGGCTTGTATCACCCGAAAAAGGTTATAAGGTGAATGTATTGTTATATGGGAATGTTTTAAGCGGAATATTGTATCCTGGATTTGTTGGGTTGCTTCTGGCTTATGGCCATACCACCTAGAAAACGCCCGATCTCGTCTGATCTCGGCAGCTAAGCTGGGTAGGGCCTGGTTAGTACTTGGATGGGTGACCGCCTGGGAATACCAGGTGCTATAAGCCCCTTTTTTTGCCCATAGTGAAAAGCAAATGATGTGTAAATTTTGGGAAAGAGTCCCTTGCTGTTGTTATTATCATCATCATTCCGCCCAACATGAGGCAATAAAACTGAAGATTTTTTGGAAAGCACTTGTTTGTCGTCTGAATCCTTAATGAACATTAAAATTCTGTCACTGTGGAAACACTTCACACCTTGAAAGAATGACACTGTGTCGTGCATTTTATCAATGAAGGGAATGCACTGATATTTCCACGTCATCTGAATGGGGAACCAGAACAGATATGTTCTTGTGTTTTCGAGGCCCTCTTCTCCTCATATAATTGCAGAGAGGCAGAATCTACTGATAATGATCAGACTTTATTTCTGCTCATGATGACACAATGACCAAAAGCCTGGAGTTGTCCTTGCATGCCAACAACACTACTATGCTCATTCAAGATGGCCTTTTGGTCCCCGGCCGCAGCGGAGCAGGGGATATAATATTCAGCTCCGTCCGTCTGTCCATTCGTACGTCCTTCCCATTGGTGTAATCACAAATCTCGAGAACCAGTGGATCTTTTTTGCTCATATTTGCCACCAATGTGTACTTGGGTGGCGGGGGGGGGCTTCTGGGCCACCAGTCGATTTTGTTGTCCTTGAGGTCATTTTCATTATCGCGGGGCAATTATGTAGATTTTGGCTTCGTGAAACCTTGTCCAGGCAATATGTCAAGAAGCAGTCGACCAATTTTTCTCATATTTAGCACCAACATATACATGCGGCAGGGGACAGAGTCATGCTAGTGACAGTTGCTTGTTTGTATAAAATCCATCTTCCAATCACATTACTCTGGTTATCTCTTATCGCTTTCCCTTCCCTTCTTGATCGTCGCGTTCTATACGGGATTTACTGAAAAAATATTGGCGGCACACTTATCTATACTTTAAAGGTTAAGAAAAATACATTCATAAAATAGGATGCAAATAGATATGAAAATTGCTCTACTGATTATGTTTCAAGTAATGTGTATATAATTATATCACTAATGGTTCTACTGTACAGATAATGTACCTAGCTACAGAAATCCACTGAACAGATATTGAATAAATCAACTGAACAGATATTAATCAAAGCTACAAAAATCATTTCCGTTTGTGTGAGTTAACTGCTTGTTTTTGTGTCTGTGTGTCAGTGCGTGTGCGTGTCTGTGCGTGTGTGTGTGTGTGTGTGTGTGTGTGTGTGTGTGTGTGTGTGTGTGTGTTACTGCTGCTTACATAATGTGGTTACTGATCATGATTACTGAGGAATATGATGAGTAACACTAAAATATGATACACAACACATCCATGCCATGTTGAATGGAAGAAAGAGTCCTGATTCCCTCAGGGCAGCTGCTCATTTTGAAAAGTGGAAAAGCACTCCGAAGAGTGCACGCTTCCATCACGCCAAATGTCAGTATTATTAATTGTGGATCCACAAGAATATTATCCAGCTCACCAACAGCTATAGTGCATTCTACACTAGTGTCCATTATATTCAACACTGACATGTTTTTAAAATCTGTTCATTGTATAATGGACCATCATTTCATTCATGTGAATTTCACTTCCTCTGGACTTACATGAGGAATATGTTCTCGATCACTTCCAAGATTAAATCAACTCATCCTTAGACTGCCACCTACCATCCCACCAAATTTTCAGCCTGCACATTCATAACTTTCTGAGGTATCCTGTGGACAGTGAGACAGAGGTGAAAACATAACGTGCTTGACGGAGGTAATAATGTGATGCGGATAAATGGGGGATGCAGGCGATCTAATTGCAGCCGACGCCCGCATTTGGTGGGAGACCAGCGAGTGACTTCCATCTTAATCGCCTCAAAGGCTAAGGAGGAACAGAGCTGCTCCAGCGTTTCAGTGACTTCAAAACAGTCTGAATTCGAAGCATCGTGCGATAGAAACGTGTATTTCAGCTTATTTAAAGAGCGTTTAATTGAAAAACATCTCTATCAAGGGAACCTCGTTTTAGAATTGCTTTTCAATCCGTGTCTAATACTCATGAACTTTCTTCGAACCTCGCTGACCCCTGGCAGAGATAAATAAAAAAAAACAAACAAATCTTGACCGGTATTGGGCTGCATACTCTCTGTTTACGTTGTGAAAAGCATCCCTTCTCCCCTCGCTTTGCACCTGTGACGTACAGTGACCAATCAGGCTTTCCTCAGTGACGTAACTGTACTGACACGCTTGAGGCTTCTAAGAACAAACAGTCTTTGGAGCAGAAGACGAATCAAGAGTAAACATGCCTGATGAATGAGATTTTTTTTAAATACATACATTTTTTTTTTGATTTTCTTTTTTTTTGTCTTCGCACACGATGTGCAGCTGTGTGGCGAGCAGCTAATCAAGAGCGGAAGGCGAGTGCCAGTTTTTTTTTTTTTTTTAATCAGATGTTTACCCTCGCCGCGGTGTCATGATGCTAATTAGCTAACTAAGTCCGTGATCTGTGCAGCCTGACTAAGGTTACGTTGGTCAGCTTTATTTGTATGTGATCATAATCAGTTCATGAATTAGCTAGTCATCTGGCGAATAAATATTACTGCTTTAGGCATTAGTTAATAATGCAGTATCCTGACGAGTGCTCAAATCATAAATTGTGAGATGATTTATTGGTTGTACGACCTTGTCAAGGTTTATAATGAATGTGAATAACAGTAGCAACAGTTGCTATTAGCTCGTATCAGTTTTTATGAGACTGTAGGCCTGCTAATCTGGGGTACATTTTCGAAAAGCACAGATGCTAACTTGCTTAGCCGTAGTCAGAACCACTGACCGTGTATGTTCGAATGACGCTTTTGGGAAACTTCGCACCGCGGCAGGACAGTTCAGGAAGTTGCAGTACTTTGAGTTATTACTGTTATATGAGTCAGAGACATTTGGCATTGTCTATTTCACTCGCTATCAGTGGCACAATCAATGAGTGGGGTTCCCTTGGGTGCTGTCGTAGCCTTTGGACAATGATGTCTATGCTGTATGCAGCGTATACGCAGAGAAGCTGGAATAGCATCATAGCTAAGCGACTGCTCTGATAAAATGGCGAGCCCCTTTCAAGGAAGAATGTCATGTTTGCTTGCACCCTTTGTTCGCTATATGAATTTCATAGGGCTTGTATCACCCGAAAAAGGTTATAAGGTGAATGTATTGTTATATGGGAATGTTTTAAGCGGAATATTGTATCCTGGATTTGTTGGGTTGCTTCTGGCTTATGGCCATACCACCTAGAAAACGCCCGATCTCGTCTGATCTCGGCAGCTAAGCTGGGTAGGGCCTGGTTAGTACTTGGATGGGTGACCGCCTGGGAATACCAGGTGCTATAAGCCCCTTTTTTTGCCCATAGTGAAAAGCAAATGATGTGTAAATTTTGGGAAAGAGTCCCTTGCTGTTGTTATTATCATCATCATTCCGCCCAACATGAGGCAATAAAACTGAAGATTTTTTGGAAAGCACTTGTTTGTCGTCTGAATCCTTAATGAACATTAAAATTCTGTCACTGTGGAAACACTTCACACCTTGAAAGAATGACACTGTGTCGTGCATTTTATCAATGAAGGGAATGCACTGATATTTCCACGTCATCTGAATGGGGAACCAGAACAGATATGTTCTTGTGTTTTCGAGGCCCTCTTCTCCTCATATAATTGCAGAGAGGCAGAATCTACTGATAATGATCAGACTTTATTTCTGCTCATGATGACACAATGACCAAAAGCCTGGAGTTGTCCTTGCATGCCAACAACACTACTATGCTCATTCAAGATGGCCTTTTGGTCCCCGGCCGCAGCGGAGCAGGGGATATAATATTCAGCTCCGTCCGTCTGTCCATTCGTACGTCCTTCCCATTGGTGTAATCACAAATCTCGAGAACCAGTGGATCTTTTTTGCTCATATTTGCCACCAATGTGTACTTGGGTGGCGGGGGGGGGCTTCTGGGCCACCAGTCGATTTTGTTGTCCTTGAGGTCATTTTCATTATCGCGGGGCAATTATGTAGATTTTGGCTTCGTGAAACCTTGTCCAGGCAATATGTCAAGAAGCAGTCGACCAATTTTTCTCATATTTAGCACCAACATATACATGCGGCAGGGGACAGAGTCATGCTAGTGACAGTTGCTTGTTTGTATAAAATCCATCTTCCAATCACATTACTCTGGTTATCTCTTATCGCTTTCCCTTCCCTTCTTGATCGTCGCGTTCTATACGGGATTTACTGAAAAAATATTGGCGGCACACTTATCTATACTTTAAAGGTTAAGAAAAATACATTCATAAAATAGGATGCAAATAGATATGAAAATTGCTCTACTGATTATGTTTCAAGTAATGTGTATATAATTATATCACTAATGGTTCTACTGTACAGATAATGTACCTAGCTACAGAAATCCACTGAACAGATATTGAATAAATCAACTGAACAGATATTAATCAAAGCTACAAAAATCATTTCCGTTTGTGTGAGTTAACTGCTTGTTTTTGTGTCTGTGTGTCAGTGCGTGTGCGTGTCTGTGCGTGTGTGTGTGTGTGTGTGTGTGTGTGTGTGTGTGTGTGTGTGTGTTACTGCTGCTTACATAATGTGGTTACTGATCATGATTACTGAGGAATATGATGAGTAACACTAAAATATGATACACAACACATCCATGCCATGTTGAATGGAAGAAAGAGTCCTGATTCCCTCAGGGCAGCTGCTCATTTTGAAAAGTGGAAAAGCACTCCGAAGAGTGCACGCTTCCATCACGCCAAATGTCAGTATTATTAATTGTGGATCCACAAGAATATTATCCAGCTCACCAACAGCTATAGTGCATTCTACACTAGTGTCCATTATATTCAACACTGACATGTTTTTAAAATCTGTTCATTGTATAATGGACCATCATTTCATTCATGTGAATTTCACTTCCTCTGGACTTACATGAGGAATATGTTCTCGATCACTTCCAAGATTAAATCAACTCATCCTTAGACTGCCACCTACCATCCCACCAAATTTTCAGCCTGCACATTCATAACTTTCTGAGGTATCCTGTGGACAGTGAGACAGAGGTGAAAACATAACGTGCTTGACGGAGGTAATAATGTGATGCGGATAAATGGGGGATGCAGGCGATCTAATTGCAGCCGACGCCCGCATTTGGTGGGAGACCAGCGAGTGACTTCCATCTTAATCGCCTCAAAGGCTAAGGAGGAACAGAGCTGCTCCAGCGTTTCAGTGACTTCAAAACAGTCTGAATTCGAGGCATCGTGCGATAGAAACGTGTATTTCAGCTTATTTAAAGAGCGTTTAATTGAAAAACATCTCTATCAAGGGAACCTCGTTTTAGAATTGCTTTTCAATCCGTGTCTGATACTCATGAACTTTCTTCGAACCTCGCTGACCCCTGGCAGAGATAAATAAAAAAAAACAAACAAATCTTGACCGGTATTGGGCTGCATACTCTCTGTTTACGTTGTGAAAAGCATCCCTTCTCCCCTCGCTTTGCACCTGTGACGTACAGTGACCAATCAGGCTTTCCTCAGTGACGTAACTGTACTGACACGCTTGAGGCTTCTAAGAACAAACAGTCTTTGGAGCAGAAGACGAATCAAGAGTAAACATGCCTGATGAATGAGATTTTTTTTAAATACATACATTTTTTTTTTGATTTTCTTTTTTTTTGTCTTCGCACACGATGTGCAGCTGTGTGGCGAGCAGCTAATCAAGAGCGGAAGGCGAGTGCCAGTTTTTTTTTTTTTTTTAATCAGATGTTTACCCTCGCCGCGGTGTCATGATGCTAATTAGCTAACTAAGTCCGTGATCTGTGCAGCCTGACTAAGGTTACGTTGGTCAGCTTTATTTGTATGTGATCATAATCAGTTCATGAATTAGCTAGTCATCTGGCGAATAAATATTACTGCTTTAGGCATTAGTTAATAATGCAGTATCCTGACGAGTGCTCAAATCATAAATTGTGAGATGATTTATTGGTTGTACGACCTTGTCAAGGTTTATAATGAATGTGAATAACAGTAGCAACAGTTGCTATTAGCTCGTATCAGTTTTTATGAGACTGTAGGCCTGCTAATCTGGGGTACATTTTCGAAAAGCACAGATGCTAACTTGCTTAGCCGTAGTCAGAACCACTGACCGTGTATGTTCGAATGACGCTTTTGGGAAACTTCGCACCGCGGCAGGACAGTTCAGGAAGTTGCAGTACTTTGAGTTATTACTGTTATATGAGTCAGAGACATTTGGCATTGTCTATTTCACTCGCTATCAGTGGCACAATCAATGAGTGGGGTTCCCTTGGGTGCTGTCGTAGCCTTTGGACAATGATGTCTATGCTGTATGCAGCGTATACGCAGAGAAGCTGGAATAGCATCATAGCTAAGCGACTGCTCTGATAAAATGGCGAGCCCCTTTCAAGGAAGAATGTCATGTTTGCTTGCACCCTTTGTTCGCTATATGAATTTCATAGGGCTTGTATCACCCGAAAAAGGTTATAAGGTGAATGTATTGTTATATGGGAATGTTTTAAGCGGAATATTGTATCCTGGATTTGTTGGGTTGCTTCTGGCTTATGGCCATACCACCTAGAAAACGCCCGATCTCGTCTGATCTCGGCAGCTAAGCTGGGTAGGGCCTGGTTAGTACTTGGATGGGTGACCGCCTGGGAATACCAGGTGCTATAAGCCCCTTTTTTTGCCCATAGTGAAAAGCAAATGATGTGTAAATTTTGGGAAAGAGTCCCTTGCTGTTGTTATTATCATCATCATTCCGCCCAACATGAGGCAATAAAACTGAAGATTTTTTGGAAAGCACT
>JARABX010000450.1:0-2500 GCA_029721435.1 Gymnothorax reevesii
GGACGGAGGGACGAGCACCGGGCCGTAAGGTCAAAGCCTCCTCCAGGGCCCAGGGGTGAGGCCGGGAGAGCTTGGGCGGGCCCTGGGAGAGATTTAGGGATGGCAGGGCTCCCCTGGAAGAGAAGGGCAGCCCGACAAAGTGGTGACCTGGGCCGGAGGGACTGAGGGCCTGGCCCCTAGCCCAAAGGTCACAGCCTCCTCCCAGGGCCAGGGGGGAGGCCGGGAGAGCTTGGGCTGGTCTGAGGCGGGTCCAGGGAGGTATGTTGGGATGGCAGGGCTCCCCTGGAGGAGCAGGGCAGCCCGACAAAGTGGTGACCTGGGCCGGAGGGACTGAGGGCCTGGCCCCTAGCCCAAAGGTCACAGCCTCCTCCCAGGGCCAGGGGGGAGGCTGGGAGAGCTTGGGCGGGTGGGGGGCGAGCCCTGGGTGGGATGTTGGGATGGCAGGGCTCCCCGGGAAGAGCAGGGCAGCCCGACAAAGTGGTGACCCGTGCCGGAGGGACGGAGGGCCTGGCCCCTGGCCTAAAGGTCACAGCCTCCTCCCAGGGCCAGGGGGGAGGCTGGGAGAGCTTGGGCGGGTGTGGGGCGAGCCCTGGGTGGGATGTTGGGATGGCAGGGCACCCCTGGAGGAGCAGGGCAGCCCGGCAAAGTGGGGACCCGGGCCGGAGAGACGGAGGGCCTGGCCCCTGGCCTAGAGGTCACAGCCTCCTTTCAGGCCCAGGGGGGAGGCCGGGAGAGGCCTGGGCGGGCCCTGGGAGAGATTTTGGGATGGCAGGGCTCCCCTGGAAGAGCAGGGCAGCCCGACAAAGTGGTGACCCGGGCCGGAGGGACTGAGGGCCTGGCCCCTATCCCAAAGGTCACAGCCTCCTCCCAGGCCCAGGGGGGAGGCCGGGAAAGCTTGGGCGGGACTGAGGCTGGCCCTGGGAGGTATGTTGGGATGGCAGGGCCCCCCTGGAGGAGCAGGGCAGCCCGACAATGTGGGCACCCGGGCCGGAGAGACGGAGGGCCTGGCCCCTGGCCTAAAGGTCACAGCCTCCTTCCAGTCCCAGGGGGGAGGCTGGGAGAGCTTGGGCGGGTGTGGGGCGAGCCCTGGGTGGGATGTTGGGATGGCAGGGCACCCCTGGAGGAGCAGGGCAGCCCGGCAAAGTGGGGACCCGGGCCGGAGAGACGGAGGGCCTGGCCCCTGGCCTAGAGGTCACAGCCTCCTTTCAGGCCCAGGGGGGAGGCCGGGAGAGGCCTGGGCGGGCCCTGGGAGAGATTTTGGGATGGCAGGGCTCCCCTGGAAGAGCAGGGCAGCCCGACAAAGTGGTGACCCGGGCCGGAGGGACTGAGGGCCTGGCCCCTATCCCAAAGGTCACAGCCTCCTCCCAGGGCCAGGGGGGAGGCCGGGAGAGCTTGGGCTGGTCTGAGGCGGGTCCAGGGAGGTATGTTGGGATGGCAGGGCTCCCCTGGAGGAGCAGGGCAGCCCGACAAAGTGGTGACCTGGGCCGGAGGGACTGAGGGCCTGGCCCCTAGCCCAAAGGTCACAGCCTCCTCCCAGGGCCAGGGGGGAGGCTGGGAGAGCTTGGGCGGGTGTGGGGCGAGCCCTGGGTGGGATGTTGGGATGGCAGGGCTCCCCGGGAAGAGCAGGGCAGCCCGACAAAGTGGGCACCCGGGCCGGAGGGACGGAGGGCCTGGCCCCTGGCCTTGAGGTCACAGCCTCCTCCCAGGAGCAGCGGGGAGGCAGGGAGAGCTTCGGCCTGGTGTGGGGCGAGCCCTGTGTGGGATGTTGTGATGGCAGAGCACCCCTGGAGGAGCGGGGCTCCCCGGCAAAGCGGAGAGCCCGGCCGAAGGGCTGAGAGCCCGCGCACCGGGCCTAAAGGTCACAGCATCCTCCCAGGCCCAGAGGGGAGGTTGGGGCGGGCCCTGGGGGGGACTTCGGGCTGGCAGGTCCCCCCACGGATGGGCAAGGCACCCCGTGGAAGCGGTGAGTCCGGCCGGAGGTCGGAGGGTCGTGCACCTCCTCCCAGGCCCAGGGGCAAGGCCGGCAGTGACGGGGCGTGGTCGGGGCGGGCCCTGCGAGGGATGGCGGGATGGCCAGGCACCCACAGAGGAAGAGGGCACCCCGTGGAACCCGGCTGCCCGGGCGGAGGGTCAGGGCACCCGGGGAACGGGTCGACCCGGCGTTCCCCTCTTCACCTGGCTGGTCTTAATGTTTTGGATGGAAGCCGATTTAAAAGCTGACCCTTTTTTTTTCCTTCCGAAAATTCGGCTAAGTCCCAGGCGGGTGACCAGTTGAATTAACGGGAAAGCAGAAAAATGACAAAGTCCCAGGCGGGTGACCAGTTGAATCAGCGGGAAAGCAGAAAAATGACAAAGTCCCAGGCGGGTGACCAGTTGAATTAGCGGGAAAGCAGAAAAATGACAAAGTCCCAGGGGGGTGACCAGTTGAATTAGCGGGAAAGCAGAAAAATGACAAAGTCCCAAGCGGGTGACCAGTTGAATTATCGGGAAAGCAGAAAAA
>JARABX010000450.1:12500-17500 GCA_029721435.1 Gymnothorax reevesii
GCCCTCATGGAGGACCAGGCAACCCCCGTAGAAGCGGTGAGCCGGGCCGGAGGGCGGAGGGCCTGGTCCCTGGCCTTAAGGTCACAGCCTCCTCCCAGGTGCGGCGGGAAGGCCGGGAGAGGCCGGGGCGGGCACTGGGGGAGATTTTGGGATGGCAGGGTTCCCCTGGAAGAGCAGGGCAGCCCGACGAAGTGGTGACCCGGGCCAGAGGGACTGAGGGCCTGGCCCCTAGCCCACAGGTCACAGCCTCCTCCAAGGCCCAGGGAGGAGGCCGGGAGAGATTGGGCGGGTCTGAGGCGGATCCTGGGAGGTATGTTGGGATGGCAGGGCTCCCCTGGAGGAGCAGGGCAGCCCGGCAAAGTGGGGACCCGGGCCGGAGAGACGGAGGGCCTGGCCCCTGGCCTAGAGGTCACAGCATCCTTTCAGGCCCAGGGGGGAGGCCGGGAGAGGCCTGGGCGGGCCCTGGGAGAGATTTTGGGATAGCAGGGCTCCCCTGGAAAAGCAGGGCAGCCCGACAAAGTGGTGACCTGGGCCGGAGGGACTGAGGGCCTGGCCCCTGGCCTAAAGGTCACAGCCTCCTCCCAGGAGCAGCGGGGAGGCCGGGAGAGGCCTGGGCGGGCCCTGGGAGAGATTTTTGGATGGCAGGGCTTCCCTGGAAGAGCAGGGCAGCCCTACAAAGTGGTGACCCGGGCCGGAGGGACGGAGGGCCTGGCCCCTGGCCTAGAGGTCACAGCCTCCTTTCAGGCCCAGGGGGGAGGCTGGGAGAGCTTGGGCGGGTGTGGGGCGAGCCCTGGGTGGGATGTTGGGATGGCAGGGCACCCCTGGAGGAGCAGGGCAGCCCGGCAAAGTGGGGACCCGGGCCGGAGAGACGGAGGGCCTGGCCCCTGGCCTAGAGGTCACAGCCTCCTTTCAGGCCCAGGGGGGAGGCCGGGAGAGGCCTGGGCGGGCCCTGGGAGAGATTTTGGGATGGCAGGGCTCCCCTGGAAGAGCAGGGCAGCCCGACAAAGTGGTGACCCGGGCCGGAGGGACTGAGGGCCTGGCCCCTAGCCCAAAGGTCACAGCCTCCTCCCAGGGCCAGGGGGGAGGCCGGGAGAGCTTGGGCTGGTCTGAGGCGGGTCCAGGGAGGTATGTTGGGATGGCAGGGCTCCCCTGGAGGAGCAGGGCAGCCCGACAAAGTGGTGACCTGGGCCGGAGGGACTGAGGGCCTGGCCCCTAGCCCAAAGGTCACAGCCTCCTCCCAGGGCCAGGGGGGAGGCTGGGAGAGCTTGGGCGGGTGTGGGGCGAGCCCTGGGTGGGATGTTGGGATGGCAGGGCTCCCCGGGAAGAGCAGGGCAGCCCGACAAAGTGGTGACCCGTGCCGGAGGGACGGAGGGCCTGGCCCCTGGCCTAAAGGTCACAGCCTCCTCCCAGGGCCAGGGGGGAGGCTGGGAGAGCTTGGGCGGGTGTGGGGCGAGCCCTGGGTGGGATGTTGGGATGGCAGGGCACCCCTGGAGGAGCAGGGCAGCCCGGCAAAGTGGGGACCCGGGCCGGAGAGACGGAGGGCCTGGCCCCTGGCCTAGAGGTCACAGCCTCCTTTCAGGCCCAGGGGGGAGGCCGGGAGAGGCCTGGGCGGGCCCTGGGAGAGATTTTGGGATGGCAGGGCTCCCCTGGAAGAGCAGGGCAGCCCGACAAAGTGGTGACCCGGGCCGGAGGGACTGAGGGCCTGGCCCCTATCCCAAAGGTCACAGCCTCCGCCCAGGCCCAGGGGGGAGGCCGGGAAAGCTTGGGCGGGACTGAGGCTGGCCCTGGGAGGTATGTTGGGATGGCAGGGCCCCCCTGGAGGAGCAGGGCAGCCCGACAAAGTGGGCACCCGGGCCGGAGAGACGGAGGGCCTGGCCCCTGGCCTAAAGGTCACAGCCTCCTTCCAGTCCCAGGGGGGAGGCTGGGAGAGCTTGGGCGGGTGTGAGGCGAGGCCTGGGTGGGATGTTGGGATGGCAGGGCACCCCTGGTGGAGCGGGCCACCCCCGTCGAAGCGGAAGGCCCGGCCAGAGAGACGGAGGGACGAGCACCGGGCCGTAAGGTCAAAGCCTCCTCCAGGGCCCAGGGGTGAGGCCGGGAGAGCTTGGGCGGGCCCTGGGAGAGATTTAGGGATGGCAGGGCTCCCCTGGAAGAGAAGGGCAGCCCGACAAAGTGGTGACCTGGGCCGGAGGGACTGAGGGCCTGGCCCCTAGCCCAAAGGTCACAGCCTCCTCCCAGGGCCAGGGGGGAGGCCGGGAGAGCTTGGGCTGGTCTGAGGCGGGTCCAGGGAGGTATGTTGGGATGGCAGGGCTCCCCTGGAGGAGCAGGGCAGCCCGACAAAGTGGTGACCTGGGCCGGAGGGACTGAGGGCCTGGCCCCTAGCCCAAAGGTCACAGCCTCCTCCCAGGGCCAGGGGGGAGGCTGGGAGAGCTTGGGCGGGTGTGGGGCGAGCCCTGGGTGGGATGTTGGGATGGCAGGGCTCCCCGGGAAGAGCAGGGCAGCCCGACAAAGTGGTGACCCGTGCCGGAGGGACGGAGGGCCTGGCCCCTGGCCTAAAGGTCACAGCCTCCTCCCAGGGCCAGGGGGGAGGCTGGGAGAGCTTGGGCGGGTGTGGGGCGAGCCCTGGGTGGGATGTTGGGATGGCAGGGCACCCCTGGAGGAGCAGGGCAGCCCGGCAAAGTGGGGACCCGGGCCGGAGAGACGGAGGGCCTGGCCCCTGGCCTAGAGGTCACAGCCTCCTTTCAGGCCCAGGGGGGAGGCCGGGAGAGGCCTGGGCGGGCCCTGGGAGAGATTTTGGGATGGCAGGGCTCCCCTGGAAGAGCAGGGCAGCCCGACAAAGTGGTGACCCGGGCCGGAGGGACTGAGGGCCTGGCCCCTATCCCAAAGGTCACAGCCTCCTCCCAGGCCCAGGGGGGAGGCCGGGAAAGCTTGGGCGGGACTGAGGCTGGCCCTGGGAGGTATGTTGGGATGGCAGGGCCCCCCTGGAGGAGCAGGGCAGCCCGACAATGTGGGCACCCGGGCCGGAGAGACGGAGGGCCTGGCCCCTGGCCTAAAGGTCACAGCCTCCTTCCAGTCCCAGGGGGGAGGCTGGGAGAGCTTGGGCGGGTGTGGGGCGAGCCCTGGGTGGGATGTTGGGATGGCAGGGCACCCCTGGAGGAGCAGGGCAGCCCGGCAAAGTGGGGACCCGGGCCGGAGAGACGGAGGGCCTGGCCCCTGGCCTAGAGGTCACAGCCTCCTTTCAGGCCCAGGGGGGAGGCCGGGAGAGGCCTGGGCGGGCCCTGGGAGAGATTTTGGGATGGCAGGGCTCCCCTGGAAGAGCAGGGCAGCCCGACAAAGTGGTGACCCGGGCCGGAGGGACTGAGGGCCTGGCCCCTATCCCAAAGGTCACAGCCTCCTCCCAGGGCCAGGGGGGAGGCCGGGAGAGCTTGGGCTGGTCTGAGGCGGGTCCAGGGAGGTATGTTGGGATGGCAGGGCTCCCCTGGAGGAGCAGGGCAGCCCGACAAAGTGGTGACCTGGGCCGGAGGGACTGAGGGCCTGGCCCCTAGCCCAAAGGTCACAGCCTCCTCCCAGGGCCAGGGGGGAGGCTGGGAGAGCTTGGGCGGGTGTGGGGCGAGCCCTGGGTGGGATGTTGGGATGGCAGGGCTCCCCGGGAAGAGCAGGGCAGCCCGACAAAGTGGGCACCCGGGCCGGAGGGACGGAGGGCCTGGCCCCTGGCCTTGAGGTCACAGCCTCCTCCCAGGAGCAGCGGGGAGGCAGGGAGAGCTTCGGCCTGGTGTGGGGCGAGCCCTGTGTGGGATGTTGTGATGGCAGAGCACCCCTGGAGGAGCGGGGCTCCCCGGCAAAGCGGAGAGCCCGGCCGAAGGGCTGAGAGCCCGCGCACCGGGCCTAAAGGTCACAGCATCCTCCCAGGCCCAGAGGGGAGGTTGGGGCGGGCCCTGGGGGGGACTTCGGGCTGGCAGGTCCCCCCACGGATGGGCAAGGCACCCCGTGGAAGCGGTGAGTCCGGCCGGAGGTCGGAGGGTCGTGCACCTCCTCCCAGGCCCAGGGGCAAGGCCGGCAGTGACGGGGCGTGGTCGGGGCGGGCCCTGCGAGGGATGGCGGGATGGCCAGGCACCCACAGAGGAAGAGGGCACCCCGTGGAACCCGGCTGCCCGGGCGGAGGGTCAGGGCACCCGGGGAACGGGTCGAACCGGCGTTTCCCTCTTCACCTGGCTGGTCTTAATGTTTTGGATGGAAGCCGATTTAAAAGCTGACCCTTTTTTTTTCCTTCCGAAAATTCGGCTAAGTCCCAGGCGGGTGACCAGTTGAATTAACGGGAAAGCAGAAAAATGACAAAGTCCCAGGCGGGTGACCAGTTGAATCAGCGGGAAAGCAGAAAAATGACAAAGTCCCAGGCGGGTGACCAGTTGAATTAGCGGGAAAGCAGAAAAATGACAAAGTCCCAGGCGGGTGACCAGTTGAATTAGCGGGAAAGCAGAAAAATGACAAAGTCCCAAGCGGGTGACCAGTTGAATTATCGGGAAAGCAGAAAAATGACAAAGTCCCAGGCGGGTGACCAGTTGAATTAGCGGGAAAGCAGAAAAATGACAAAGTCCCAGGCGGGTGACCAGTTGAATTAGCGGGAAAGCAGAAAAATGACAAAGTCCCAGGCGGGTGACCAGTTGAATTAGCGGGAAGCAGAAAAAAATGACAAAGTCCCAGGCGGGTGACCAGTTGAATTAACGGGAAAGCAGAAAAATGACAAAGTCCCAGGCGGGTGACCAGTTGAATTAACGGGAAAGCAGAAAAATGACAAAGTCCCAGGCGGGTGACCAGTTGAATTAACGGGAAAGCAGAAAAATGACAAAGTCCCAGGCGGGTGACCAGTTGAATTAGCGGGAAGCAGAAAAATGACAAAGTCCCAGGCGGGTGACCAGTTGAATTAACGGGAAAGCAAAAAAATGACAAAGTCCCAGGCGGGTGACCAGTTGAATTAGCGGGAAGCAGAAAAAAAAAATGACAAA
>JARABX010000450.1:27500-29633 GCA_029721435.1 Gymnothorax reevesii
AGATTTTGGGATAGCAGGGCTCCCCTGGAAAAGCAGGGCAGCCCGACAAAGTGGTGACCTGGGCCGGAGGGACTGAGGGCCTGGCCCCTGGCCTAAAGGTCACAGCCTCCTCCCAGGAGCAGCGGGGAGGCCGGGAGAGGCCTGGGCGGGCCCTGGGAGAGATTTTTGGATGGCAGGGCTTCCCTGGAAGAGCAGGGCAGCCCTACAAAGTGGTGACCCGGGCCGGAGGGACGGAGGGCCTGGCCCCTGGCCTAGAGGTCACAGCCTCCTTTCAGGCCCAGGGGGGAGGCTGGGAGAGCTTGGGCGGGTGTGGGGCGAGCCCTGGGTGGGATGTTGGGATGGCAGGGCACCCCTGGAGGAGCAGGGCAGCCCGGCAAAGTGGGGACCCGGGCCGGAGAGACGGAGGGCCTGGCCCCTGGCCTAGAGGTCACAGCCTCCTTTCAGGCCCAGGGGGGAGGCCGGGAGAGGCCTGGGCGGGCCCTGGGAGAGATTTTGGGATGGCAGGGCTCCCCTGGAAGAGCAGGGCAGCCCGACAAAGTGGTGACCCGGGCCGGAGGGACTGAGGGCCTGGCCCCTAGCCCAAAGGTCACAGCCTCCTCCCAGGGCCAGGGGGGAGGCCGGGAGAGCTTGGGCTGGTCTGAGGCGGGTCCAGGGAGGTATGTTGGGATGGCAGGGCTCCCCTGGAGGAGCAGGGCAGCCCGACAAAGTGGTGACCTGGGCCGGAGGGACTGAGGGCCTGGCCCCTAGCCCAAAGGTCACAGCCTCCTCCCAGGGCCAGGGGGGAGGCTGGGAGAGCTTGGGCGGGTGTGGGGCGAGCCCTGGGTGGGATGTTGGGATGGCAGGGCTCCCCGGGAAGAGCAGGGCAGCCCGACAAAGTGGTGACCCGTGCCGGAGGGACGGAGGGCCTGGCCCCTGGCCTAAAGGTCACAGCCTCCTCCCAGGGCCAGGGGGGAGGCTGGGAGAGCTTGGGCGGGTGTGGGGCGAGCCCTGGGTGGGATGTTGGGATGGCAGGGCACCCCTGGAGGAGCAGGGCAGCCCGGCAAAGTGGGGACCCGGGCCGGAGAGACGGAGGGCCTGGCCCCTGGCCTAGAGGTCACAGCCTCCTTTCAGGCCCAGGGGGGAGGCCGGGAGAGGCCTGGGCGGGCCCTGGGAGAGATTTTGGGATGGCAGGGCTCCCCTGGAAGAGCAGGGCAGCCCGACAAAGTGGTGACCCGGGCCGGAGGGACTGAGGGCCTGGCCCCTATCCCAAAGGTCACAGCCTCCGCCCAGGCCCAGGGGGGAGGCCGGGAAAGCTTGGGCGGGACTGAGGCTGGCCCTGGGAGGTATGTTGGGATGGCAGGGCCCCCCTGGAGGAGCAGGGCAGCCCGACAAAGTGGGCACCCGGGCCGGAGAGACGGAGGGCCTGGCCCCTGGCCTAAAGGTCACAGCCTCCTTCCAGTCCCAGGGGGGAGGCTGGGAGAGCTTGGGCGGGTGTGAGGCGAGGCCTGGGTGGGATGTTGGGATGGCAGGGCACCCCTGGTGGAGCGGGCCACCCCCGTCGAAGCGGAAGGCCCGGCCAGAGAGACGGAGGGACGAGCACCGGGCCGTAAGGTCAAAGCCTCCTCCAGGGCCCAGGGGTGAGGCCGGGAGAGCTTGGGCGGGCCCTGGGAGAGATTTAGGGATGGCAGGGCTCCCCTGGAAGAGAAGGGCAGCCCGACAAAGTGGTGACCTGGGCCGGAGGGACTGAGGGCCTGGCCCCTAGCCCAAAGGTCACAGCCTCCTCCCAGGGCCAGGGGGGAGGCCGGGAGAGCTTGGGCTGGTCTGAGGCGGGTCCAGGGAGGTATGTTGGGATGGCAGGGCTCCCCTGGAGGAGCAGGGCAGCCCGACAAAGTGGTGACCTGGGCCGGAGGGACTGAGGGCCTGGCCCCTAGCCCAAAGGTCACAGCCTCCTCCCAGGGCCAGGGGGGAGGCTGGGAGAGCTTGGGCGGGTGTGGGGCGAGCCCTGGGTGGGATGTTGGGATGGCAGGGCTCCCCGGGAAGAGCAGGGCAGCCCGACAAAGTGGTGACCCGTGCCGGAGGGACGGAGGGCCTGGCCCCTGGCCTAAAGGTCACAGCCTCCTCCCAGGGCCAGGGGGGAGGGTGGGATCCACCCCT
>JARABX010000451.1:0-29559 GCA_029721435.1 Gymnothorax reevesii
TAGGTTTAGGCATGTTTTTGGGGTTAGGGTTAAGTTTAGGCCTGTTTTGGGGTTAGGGTTAAATTTAGGTATGAGGTTGGGGTTAGGTTAAGGTTAGGGGTTGGGTTTAGGTATAGAGTTAGGTATTAAGGTTAGGTTTAGGCATGTTTTGGGGTTAAGTTTAGGTATTTTTTTAGGGGTTAGGGTTAGGGTTAGGTATGGGGTTCGGTTCTTATCAAGAAGTTGGTTATAAGTAGTTATTTTAAGAGTTAATTTAGAGGGAGTTAATTTTATCAAGGAGGGATGTCGAAATTCTCAGGTGGCTCTGCCGGTATCCGATAGAGTGAATCTAAAGGTTTTTCCGGTAGCCACTCATCATCGGTTCTCGAATTTTCCCTCTTTTTTTAGGGGAATAAAAAAATTTATTTTAGTGGGAACTTATTTTACACAGATAGAAAAAAGATAGGCGTGGTTTTGAGGCTATTTATTGAGGCTGTCGGGCCATTTCCAGAGTTTGGATCCAATGGTTTTCCTCTCTTCTTCTTTCCATGGTGGTCCTTTGTTGATCGTGATCCTAGTCTGTGTGATTGTAGCTTCTTCAGATGGTGTCCTTGATTGATGGGTTGTTCAAATTACTGGGGTGTCTTGTGTGGGTATTCATCATTTCTGCCCATGATGGGGGGAGGTGGAGGGGGGAGGGGGAAAAAAAGGGGGGGGGGGAGGAAGGGAGGGGGGGAAAAAAAAGGGGGGGGGGGGGAAGAAAAAGGTTGTTCTGTGTTTCATCGGAGTTCCGGGTGTTGGGGTGTTGGATGGGAGTTTGGTTTTGTTAGTCTGTCATCTGGTCCGAAGAGGTTCCGGTTGCAGACTTGAGTTCAGTTCGGGAATTGTACTTGAGATTTTGTTTTAGGAATAGTCTGATTTCAGGGTGGTCGGTTAAGGGATTTTCATCTTAGGTTAAGTTCCAGGAGTTCCTCTTGTGGTCTTTTGGAATTCCCGGGGGATGGGGGTCTGACTTCGGTCTGGGGGGTCGGTTTCCGGATTGGGAGGGTCTTCTGGTGATTTTGTCCTATTGTTCCGTATCTTTTTGGGTGAGCTTTTTTCGGGGTTGTTTGTTTTCCTCGGTCGGGCGATGGAGGGGATTGGTAATGGTCTTCGGGCGATTATAAAGATTCCGTCTTAAGTTCAGAAGGTATCTCCCATGCTCATTGGATGTCATCTGTCAGGAGGGGTAGTACCGTGTCCCGGAGATCTCCAATTATGTTTTGGTAGATTCCTTCTAATACTTTTGAATTTGTATGTAGTCAATTAAATGTGTTTCCCTCTATAAGGGTCTGGATACGATATATAGCGCTAAGGTGGGTTGTGTGATCGTGCAAGGTCAATTCTATACTTTAAAGAGGGATTGGAGGTATTTTTTCTTCTGGTTCCAACTTCCGGCATGTCAAGGGTGGTGATGTGCTTTAGGAAGTTTTGTGTAGAGTTCTGGTGAGTCGTTGGGGATTGTTAAGATGCCGCATCCTGGTATTTGGTTCTGGAGATAAATGAAAAGAAAAAAGTTAGCTTGATTGTAGAAGATGTCTCTCCTAAAATCGTGAACTACTCTTGAGAGGGGGATAGCTGAGGGGGTTGACAGAGAGAGAGAGGCGGGGAATGACCATAGTTGGACGTTGGCTTTATGGTAACAAGTCGGTTCCGAGGCACGGGCTAGGTTAGGGTCTCAATATACTCACGTACTCCCCAACAAGCTCCCGCAGGAGCATTGCCGGTTTGAAGTGAAGTACGCGGGAATGCACTGGCCGACGCACGTTAGTACAAGTTACCACGCAGTTGTCCGGTCCTAGAGAGGGGGGGTAGATAGAGCAAGAGGGAGAGAAACTAAGAGTTTCGGAAAAGTCGATAACTCTTAGTACACCGAAAGTGGTGTTGTGTAGCCCTTGGCTCCCTCTAGGGGAGCCAGGGTGTGTTGCTAGCTATATTAAGAAATGGGGCTAATAAGGTTTTAGGATGAATTTCAGGACACATCGTCAGTAGTGTACCTTAGGGTCATTGGGTGTTTCGGCCATTACCACTAGACACCCTCACCCAAGGACGGCCCCACCGAGGTGATCAATCTCGGGGTGTGTCCCATAGCCAAATGAAGTTTAAGGTTTTTAAGGTTTATTTCTTTTTAAATGGCTAGAAAGTAAGTTCTAATAAGGTTCTTTTAAAGTGACGCATGGAGGTCTATCGGTGGGTTTAAGGTATTTTTGAGGTGAGTAACTGTTAGAGTTTTTCAAAGGGTTTTTCAACCGTTGATACTTTTTACGGTGTACGAGAGAGAGGGGGAGAGTCTCTAAAATGGTTTTTTAATATTTTGGGGGGTGAAAGTTCCGTTAATGGGGTTTAAGTATTTGTTAGTTTTTTCTAAGCGCGAGGTAAAGTATTTTAAGTTAGGCCTCATAATGTTCGCGGGCGTCTCATATCCAATCTTGACGCTCGCGTACATATGAGCAGATTAAATGCCAAGGGTGCGCTGAGCAGATATCTCATGATGTTCGCAAGAGCCTCATATCCAATCTTGGCAATTGCTCACATATGAGAAAGTTTGCTTTTTTTGGGGGAAAAAAGTTTTGTGAGTAAGGAATTTACTCATAATGTTCGCAAAGGCCTCATATCCAATCTTGGCGATTGCGTACATATGAGAGTTTACTCTATCCTTTTTGGGTAGAGTTGTTTTTAGATATGGAATTTTCTCATGATGCTCGCAAGGACCTCATATCCAATCTTGGACCTTGCGGGCATATGAGAGTTTGCTCAGCTTATAGTTGGATATAATGAGTATTTTAGGGGAAATGGAGATGTATAGATCCATTAGTGTTGTTTTTTTTAAATCCTTGGTTTTGGATTTTTTGATAAGAATTGTGCAAAGTTGTTGCTTTGGTTCAGTCTGAATTGGCGGAAAGGTTTTTGTTGAGGGTTTGAATTAGCGGAGGCGATGTGTATTTATTCCCGGGAGTCCAAAGGAGACCCGTGAGAAATTTGGTGAAGATAGCTGTTTTTAGGTGGTTGATAAGATAAAAATTGTGTTGAGCGGGTTTAATTAGCGGAAAGGTTTTTAAAGTTGAAAACAATTAGCGGAAGGGACTGAATTGGAGTCTAGTAGTTTGTAAATGTTGGGGGAAGTTTAATTGGTCCATTTTGGGATAATCGTTAAAGAGAAAATTGGTGATTTTTGAAAGGGGGGTCGAATCAAAGTATCGTAAGCTATCCAAGGTTCTGGAATAAATTTGGGTATCCAAACTATGGAGAATTGGTTTTTTTGGAAGAGTTTGATGGGTTTTCAGATTGGAATTTACAAGTAGAGTTAATTTGGTAGTTGAAAGTCCGGGATGAAGAAATTACAGGAGTCTTCTTGGTCGTGGATATTGGAAAAGTCAATTCGCTCCAAATAAAAGTTAGAAAAAATTAAAAGAGGGGGTCACATCAGGAAGGTTTTTAGACCTCCTAGTGAGGTAAAATAACAAAGAATCGCATGTAGTGCAGATGTGCCGTTGCATGAACGGAGTTAATCTCCATAGAAAACTGGGCCGCGATGAAGGTCCTGACGCCCTGGACCACCACACCCTGCGTGCTGTTCCAAGGGAACCCAGGGGGGCCGCATACTTACCCCCTGACCGACCAGCCGCTTGTTAACACCGCAAGGTTACCACGACTATTGGTCAATCAGGGCTGAAGATGCGGTCCGACATCACAGCAATACCTCATCCCGTCCAGGACCCCTTTGGGAGGAAAACGGACAAGCCCCGCTATAGCGTAGCCCGCCGGAATCCTTCCGTAAGAAGGAGTAGGGGTTGGCGGCGCTGAGACGTCGCCTCCCCCATAACTCGCTTCTATGGGGGCCCAGAGTGGGACTACCATAGCAAAATCCTGTGTCCCATACACCGCACGACCCCAGGAATTGCTCTAAGTCCTATGACGAAGTCCTGTGTCCCATACACCGCACGACCCCAGGAAGTCGTCTTTAGTTTTATACCGTGGCGGAGGGCCCGAGAGACAATTTAATGTCAAAAGGGACTCACCTGCGATAGAACGCGAGTGTCTTCGCCTTATTTTAATGGTTTTTCGGTTAACCGGTACCTAATTGCGAATTGCGTTTTAATCTATGGTTACAAAATTGAAATATTTTATTTCTAAGAAATGGTGTTATTAATATACTTGTTCCTAAGGGTATTAAGGTTTGATGGTGTTTTGGGACTTAATAGTACATTAATTAGTGTGTAATAACAGTATATTAATATTTTTAAGACCATAATGCTTTATTAAAACGGTAATATTTAATTTAAATGCGGAAGTGAATAAAAATTATTTTTTTGAGGGGCAAGGATTGTTATTTTTTTGGGAACTTTTTGTGGTTCTTTATTTAAAGGAGAAATGTGTTTTTTAGCATTTTGTTGGAGAGTGCATCGGTCTTTGTTTTTTGGTTTTAGCGCCTATGGAGTAAAGGGTTTTTTAATTGATTGGAGGCTTAATAAAGGTTTGGGGATTAATTAAAAGGTATTTTTAGTGTCTAGGGGAGTAAGGGAATTGGTATTTGTGGTTATCTAAGTGGTTTTAAACGATTAGTGTTCAGGGCTGTTAAGAGAGTTTTTTTGGGGGTGTAAAATTGTTTTTACTCTTATTCTAAAGGGGGAAGGTTGGGGTTTTAATAATTGGTTTTGTTAGGAGTAAGGGGTTTATGGAGAGTCTATTTAAAATTATTTGGTGAGGTAGGGGTAGATTAGGTGGGTATAAATGGGAGGAGTTATGTTTTTAAGGTAAAGGGTAAATTGATAAGATTATTGTTGGGGTTAAAGTTGGGGTTAAGGTTAGGATTAGGTCTTAGAGGTATTTAAGGTTAGAAGTCGATTGGGTTTAGGTATGGGGTTAAGGTTAAGTCCAAGGTAGGGTAGAAAGTTGAGGTTTAGGTGTTAGGGGTTGGATTAAGTTTTAAGGTCAATTTTAGGTTTAAGGTTAGGGCTGGGGTTTAGGTAAATTTTGAGCTGTTAGGTTAGGGTTTGGGTTTTAAGGTTAATTTTAGTCATGTTTTTGGGGTTAAAGTTAGGTTTAGATATGTTTTGGGGTTAGGATTAAGTTTAGACATGGGGTTGGGTTTAGGTTCAGGTTAGGGGTTGGGTTTAGTAAAGAGTTAGGTATTAGAGTTAAGTTTAGGCATATTTTGGGGTTAAGGTTAGGTTTAGGCATGATTTAGGGTTTAGGTTAGGTTTAGGCATGTTTTTGGGGTTAGGGTTAAGTTTAGGCCTGTTTTGGGGTTAGGGTTAAATTTAGGTATGGGGTTGGGGTTAGGTTAAGGTTAGGGGTTGGGGTTAGGTATAGAGTTAGGTATTAAGGTTAGGTTTAGGCATGTTTTGGGGTTAAGGTTAGGTATTTTTTTAGGGGTTAGGGTTAGGGTTAGGTATGGGGTTCGGTTCTTATCAAGAAGTTGGTTATAAGTAGTTATTTTAAGAGTTAATTTAGAGGGAGTTAATTTTATCAAGGAGGGATGTCGAAATTCTCAGGTGGCTCTGCCGGTATCCGATAGAGTGAATCTAAAGGTTTTTCCGGTAGCCACTCATCATCGGTTCTCGAATTTTCCCTCTTTTTTTAGGGGAATAAAAAAATTTATTTTAGTGGGAACTTATTTTACACAGATAGAAAAAAGATAGGCGTGGTTTTGAGGCTATTTATTGAGGCTGTCGGGCCATTTCCAGAGTTTGGATCCAATGGTTTTCCTCTCTTCTTCTTTCCATGGTGGTCCTTTGTTGATCGTGATCCTAGTCTGTGTGATTGTAGCTTCTTCAGATGGTGTCCTTGATTGATGGGTTGTTCAAATTACTGGGGTGTCTTGTGTGGGTATTCATCATTTCTGCCCATGATGGGGGGAGGTGGAGGGGGGAGGGGGAAAAAAAGGGGGGGGGGGGAGGAAGGGAGGGGGGGAAAAAAAAGGGGGGGGGGGGGAAGAAAAAGGTTGTTCTGTGTTTCATCGGAGTTCCGGGTGTTGGGGTGTTGGATGGGAGTTTGGTTTTGTTAGTCTGTCATCTGGTCCGAAGAGGTTCCGGTTGCAGACTTGAGTTCAGTTCGGGAATTGTACTTGAGATTTTGTTTTAGGAATAGTCTGATTTCAGGGTGGTCGGTTAAGGGATTTTCATCTTAGGTTAAGTTCCAGGAGTTCCTCTTGTGGTCTTTTGGAATTCCCGGGGGATGGGGGTCTGACTTCGGTCTGGGGGGTCGGTTTCCGGATTGGGAGGGTCTTCTGGTGATTTTGTCCTATTGTTCCGTATCTTTTTGGGTGAGCTTTTTTCGGGGTTGTTTGTTTTCCTCGGTCGGGCGATGGAGGGGATTGGTAATGGTCTTCGGGCGATTATAAAGATTCCGTCTTAAGTTCAGAAGGTATCTCCCATGCTCATTGGATGTCATCTGTCAGGAGGGGTAGTACCGTGTCCCGGAGATCTCCAATTATGTTTTGGTAGATTCCTTCTAATACTTTTGAATTTGTATGTAGTCAATTAAATGTGTTTCCCTCTATAAGGGTCTGGATACGATATATAGCGCTAAGGTGGGTTGTGTGATCGTGCAAGGTCAATTCTATACTTTAAAGAGGGATTGGAGGTATTTTTTCTTCTGGTTCCAACTTCCGGCATGTCAAGGGTGGTGATGTGCTTTAGGAAGTTTTGTGTAGAGTTCTGGTGAGTCGTTGGGGATTGTTAAGATGCCGCATCCTGGTATTTGGTTCTGGAGATAAATGAAAAGAAAAAAGTTAGCTTGATTGTAGAAGATGTCTCTCCTAAAATCGTGAACTACTCTTGAGAGGGGGATAGCTGAGGGGGTTGACAGAGAGAGAGAGGCGGGGAATGACCATAGTTGGACGTTGGCTTTATGGTAACAAGTCGGTTCCGAGGCACGGGCTAGGTTAGGGTCTCAATATACTCACGTACTCCCCAACAAGCTCCCGCAGGAGCATTGCCGGTTTGAAGTGAAGTACGCGGGAATGCACTGGCCGACGCACGTTAGTACAAGTTACCACGCAGTTGTCCGGTCCTAGAGAGGGGGGGTAGATAGAGCAAGAGGGAGAGAAACTAAGAGTTTCGGAAAAGTCGATAACTCTTAGTACACCGAAAGTGGTGTTGTGTAGCCCTTGGCTCCCTCTAGGGGAGCCAGGGTGTGTTGCTAGCTATATTAAGAAATGGGGCTAATAAGGTTTTAGGATGAATTTCAGGACACATCGTCAGTAGTGTACCTTAGGGTCATTGGGTGTTTCGGCCATTACCACTAGACACCCTCACCCAAGGACGGCCCCACCGAGGTGATCAATCTCGGGGTGTGTCCCATAGCCAAATGAAGTTTAAGGTTTTTAAGGTTTATTTCTTTTTAAATGGCTAGAAAGTAAGTTCTAATAAGGTTCTTTTAAAGTGACGCATGGAGGTCTATCGGTGGGTTTAAGGTATTTTTGAGGTGAGTAACTGTTAGAGTTTTTCAAAGGGTTTTTCAACCGTTGATACTTTTTACGGTGTACGAGAGAGAGGGGGAGAGTCTCTTAAATGGTTTTTTAATATTTTGGGGGGTGAAAGTTCCGTTAATGGGGTTTAAGTATTTGTTAGTTTTTTCTAAGCGCGAGGTAAAGTATTTTAAGTTAGGCCTCATAATGTTCGCGGGCGTCTCATATCCAATCTTGACGCTCGCGTACATATGAGCAGATTAAATGCCAAGGGTGCGCTGAGCAGATATCTCATGATGTTCGCAAGAGCCTCATATCCAATCTTGGCAATTGCTCACATATGAGAAAGTTTGCTTTTTTTGGGGGAAAAAAGTTTTGTGAGTAAGGAATTTACTCATAATGTTCGCAAAGGCCTCATATCCAATCTTGGCGATTGCGTACATATGAGAGTTTACTCTATCCTTTTTGGGTAGAGTTGTTTTTAGATATGGAATTTTCTCATGATGCTCGCAAGGACCTCATATCCAATCTTGGACCTTGCGGGCATATGAGAGTTTGCTCAGCTTATAGTTGGATATAATGAGTATTTTAGGGGAAATGGAGATGTATAGATCCATTAGTGTTGTTTTTTTTAAATCCTTGGTTTTGGATTTTTTGATAAGAATTGTGCAAAGTTGTTGCTTTGGTTCAGTCTGAATTGGCGGAAAGGTTTTTGTTGAGGGTTTGAATTAGCGGAGGCGATGTGTATTTATTCCCGGGAGTCCAAAGGAGACCCGTGAGAAATTTGGTGAAGATAGCTGTTTTTAGGTGGTTGATAAGATAAAAATTGTGTTGAGCGGGTTTAATTAGCGGAAAGGTTTTTAAAGTTGAAAACAATTAGCGGAAGGGACTGAATTGGAGTCTAGTAGTTTGTAAATGTTGGGGGAAGTTTAATTGGTCCATTTTGGGATAATCGTTAAAGAGAAAATTGGTGATTTTTGAAAGGGGGGTCGAATCAAAGTATCGTAAGCTATCCAAGGTTCTGGAATAAATTTGGGTATCCAAACTATGGAGAATTGGTTTTTTTGGAAGAGTTTGATGGGTTTTCAGATTGGAATTTACAAGTAGAGTTAATTTGGTAGTTGAAAGTCCGGGATGAAGAAATTACAGGAGTCTTCTTGGTCGTGGATATTGGAAAAGTCAATTCGCTCCAAATAAAAGTTAGAAAAAATTAAAAGAGGGGGTCACATCAGGAAGGTTTTTAGACCTCCTAGTGAGGTAAAATAACAAAGAATCGCATGTAGTGCAGATGTGCCGTTGCATGAACGGAGTTAATCTCCATAGAAAACTGGGCCGCGATGAAGGTCCTGACGCCCTGGACCACCACACCCTGCGTGCTGTTCCAAGGGAACCCAGGGGGGCCGCATACTTACCCCCTGACCGACCAGCCGCTTGTTAACACCGCAAGGTTACCACGACTATTGGTCAATCAGGGCTGAAGATGCGGTCCGACATCACAGCAATACCTCATCCCGTCCAGGACCCCTTTGGGAGGAAAACGGACAAGCCCCGCTATAGCGTAGCCCGCCGGAATCCTTCCGTAAGAAGGAGTAGGGGTTGGCGGCGCTGAGACGTCGCCTCCCCCATAACTCGCTTCTATGGGGTCCCAGAGTGGGACTACCATAGCAAAATCCTGTGTCCCATACACCGCACGACCCCAGGAATTGCTCTAAGTCCTATGACGAAGTCCTGTGTCCCATACACCGCACGACCCCAGGAAGTCGTCTTTAGTTTTATACCGTGGCGGAGGGCCCGAGAGACAATTTAATGTCAAAAGGGACTCACCTGCGATAGAACGCGAGTGTCTTCGCCTTATTTTAATGGTTTTTCGGTTAACCGGTACCTAATTGCGAATTGCGTTTTAATCTATGGTTACAAAATTGAAATATTTTATTTCTAAGAAATGGTGTTATTAATATACTTGTTCCTAAGGGTATTAAGGTTTGATGGTGTTTTGGGACTTAATAGTACATTAATTAGTGTGTAATAACAGTATATTAATATTTTTAAGACCATAATGCTTTATTAAAACGGTAATATTTAATTTAAATGCGGAAGTGAATAAAAATTATTTTTTTGAGGGGCAAGGATTGTTATTTTTTTGGGAACTTTTTGTGGTTCTTTATTTAAAGGAGAAATGTGTTTTTTAGCATTTTGTTGGAGAGTGCATCGGTCTTTGTTTTTTGGTTTTAGCGCCTATGGAGTAAAGGGTTTTTTAATTGATTGGAGGCTTAATAAAGGTTTGGGGATTAATTAAAAGGTATTTTTAGTGTCTAGGGGAGTAAGGGAATTGGTATTTGTGGTTATCTAAGTGGTTTTAAACGATTAGTGTTCAGGGCTGTTAAGAGAGTTTTTTTGGGGGTGTAAAATTGTTTTTACTCTTATTCTAAAGGGGGAAGGTTGGGGTTTTAATAATTGGTTTTGTTAGGAGTAAGGGGTTTATGGAGAGTCTATTTAAAATTATTTGGTGAGGTAGGGGTAGATTAGGTGGGTATAAATGGGAGGAGTTATGTTTTTAAGGTAAAGGGTAAATTGATAAGATTATTGTTGGGGTTAAAGTTGGGGTTAAGGTTAGGATTAGGTCTTAGAGGTATTTAAGGTTAGAAGTCGATTGGGTTTAGGTATGGGGTTAAGGTTAAGTCAAAGGTAGGGTAGAAAGTTGAGGTTTAGGTGTTAGGGGTTGGATTAAGTTTTAAGGTCAATTTTAGGTTTAAGGTTAGGGCTGGGGTTTAGGTAAATTTTGAGCTGTTAGGTTAGGGTTTGGGTTTTAAGGTTAATTTTAGTCATGTTTTTGGGGTTAAAGTTAGGTTTAGATATGTTTTGGGGTTAGGATTAAGTTTAGACATGGGGTTGGGATTAGGTTCAGGTTAGGGGTTGGGTTTAGTAAAGAGTTAGGTATTAGAGTTAAGTTTAGGCATATTTTGGGGTTAAGGTTAGATTTAGGCATGATTTAGGGTTTAGGTTAGGTTTAGGCATGTTTTTGGGGTTAGGGTTAAGTTTAGGCCTGTTTTGGGGTTAGGGTTAAATTTAGGTATGGGGTTGGTGTTAGGTTAAGGTTTGGGGTTGGGTTAAGGTATAGAGTTAGGTATTAAGGTTAGGTTTAGGCATGTTTTGGGGTTAAGGTTAGGTATTTTTTTAGGGGTTAGGGTTAGGGTTAGGTATGGGGTTCGGTTCTTATCAAGAAGTTGGTTATAAGTAGTTATTTTAAGAGTTAATTTAGAGGGAGTTAATTTTATCAAGGAGGGATGTCGAAATTCTCAGGTGGCTCTGCCGGTATCCGATAGAGTGAATCTAAAGGTTTTTCCGGTAGCCACTCATCATCGGTTCTCGAATTTTCCCTCTTTTTTTAGGGGAATAAAAAAATTTATTTTAGTGGGAACTTATTTTACACAGATAGAAAAAAGATAGGCGTGGTTTTGAGGCTATTTATTGAGGCTGTCGGGCCATTTCCAGAGTTTGGATCCAATGGTTTTCCTCTCTTCTTCTTTCCATGGTGGTCCTTTGTTGATCGTGATCCTAGTCTGTGTGATTGTAGCTTCTTCAGATGGTGTCCTTGATTGATGGGTTGTTCAAATTACTGGGGTGTCTTGTGTGGGTATTCATCATTTCTGCCCATGATGGGGGGAGGTGGAGGGGGGAGGGGGAAAAAAAGGGGGGGGGGGGGGAGGAAGGGAGGGGGGGAAAAAAAAGGGGGGGGGGGGGGAAAGAAAAAGGTTGTTCTGTGTTTCATCGGAGTTCCGGGTGTTGGGGTGTTGGATGGGAGTTTGGTTTTGTTAGTCTGTCATCTGGTCCGAAGAGGTTCCGGTTGCAGACTTGAGTTCAGTTCGGGAATTGTACTTGAGATTTTGTTTTAGGAATAGTCTGATTTCAGGGTGGTCGGTTAAGGGATTTTCATCTTAGGTTAAGTTCCAGGAGTTCCTCTTGTGGTCTTTTGGAATTCCCGGGGGATGGGGGTCTGACTTCGGTCTGGGGGGTCGGTTTCCGGATTGGGAGGGTCTTCTGGTGATTTTGTCCTATTGTTCCGTATCTTTTTGGGTGAGCTTTTTTCGGGGTTGTTTGTTTTCCTCGGTCGGGCGATGGAGGGGATTGGTAATGGTCTTCGGGCGATTATAAAGATTCCGTCTTAAGTTCAGAAGGTATCTCCCATGCTCATTGGATGTCATCTGTCAGGAGGGGTAGTACCGTGTCCCGGAGATCTCCAATTATGTTTTGGTAGATTCCTTCTAATACTTTTGAATTTGTATGTAGTCAATTAAATGTGTTTCCCTCTATAAGGGTCTGGATACGATATATAGCGCTAAGGTGGGTTGTGTGATCGTGCAAGGTCAATTCTATACTTTAAAGAGGGATTGGAGGTATTTTTTCTTCTGGTTCCAACTTCCGGCATGTCAAGGGTGGTGATGTGCTTTAGGAAGTTTTGTGTAGAGTTCTGGTGAGTCGTTGGGGATTGTTAAGATGCCGCATCCTGGTATTTGGTTCTGGAGATAAATGAAAAGAAAAAAGTTAGCTTGATTGTAGAAGATGTCTCTCCTAAAATCGTGAACTACTCTTGAGAGGGGGATAGCTGAGGGGGTTGACAGAGAGAGAGAGGCGGGGAATGACCATAGTTGGACGTTGGCTTTATGGTAACAAGTCGGTTCCGAGGCACGGGCTAGGTTAGGGTCTCAATATACTCACGTACTCCCCAACAAGCTCCCGCAGGAGCATTGCCGGTTTGAAGTGAAGTACGCGGGAATGCACTGGCCGACGCACGTTAGTACAAGTTACCACGCAGTTGTCCGGTCCTAGAGAGGGGGGGTAGATAGAGCAAGAGGGAGAGAAACTAAGAGTTTCGGAAAAGTCGATAACTCTTAGTACACCGAAAGTGGTGTTGTGTAGCCCTTGGCTCCCTCTAGGGGAGCCAGGGTGTGTTGCTAGCTATATTAAGAAATGGGGCTAATAAGGTTTTAGGATGAATTTCAGGACACATCGTCAGTAGTGTACCTTAGGGTCATTGGGTGTTTCGGCCATTACCACTAGACACCCTCACCCAAGGACGGCCCCACCGAGGTGATCAATCTCGGGGTGTGTCCCATAGCCAAATGAAGTTTAAGGTTTTTAAGGTTTATTTCTTTTTAAATGGCTAGAAAGTAAGTTCTAATAAGGTTCTTTTAAAGTGACGCATGGAGGTCTATCGGTGGGTTTAAGGTATTTTTGAGGTGAGTAACTGTTAGAGTTTTTCAAAGGGTTTTTCAACCGTTGATACTTTTTACGGTGTACGAGAGAGAGGGGGAGAGTCTCTTAAATGGTTTTTTAATATTTTGGGGGGTGAAAGTTCCGTTAATGGGGTTTAAGTATTTGTTAGTTTTTTCTAAGCGCGAGGTAAAGTATTTTAAGTTAGGCCTCATAATGTTCGCGGGCGTCTCATATCCAATCTTGACGCTCGCGTACATATGAGCAGATTAAATGCCAAGGGTGCGCTGAGCAGATATCTCATGATGTTCGCAAGAGCCTCATATCCAATCTTGGCAATTGCTCACATATGAGAAAGTTTGCTTTTTTTGGGGGAAAAAAGTTTTGTGAGTAAGGAATTTACTCATAATGTTCGCAAAGGCCTCATATCCAATCTTGGCGATTGCGTACATATGAGAGTTTACTCTATCCTTTTTGGGTAGAGTTGTTTTTAGATATGGAATTTTCTCATGATGCTCGCAAGGACCTCATATCCAATCTTGGACCTTGCGGGCATATGAGAGTTTGCTCAGCTTATAGTTGGATATAATGAGTATTTTAGGGGAAATGGAGATGTATAGATCCATTAGTGTTGTTTTTTTTAAATCCTTGGTTTTGGATTTTTTGATAAGAATTGTGCAAAGTTGTTGCTTTGGTTCAGTCTGAATTGGCGGAAAGGTTTTTGTTGAGGGTTTGAATTAGCGGAGGCGATGTGTATTTATTCCCGGGAGTCCAAAGGAGACCCGTGAGAAATTTGGTGAAGATAGCTGTTTTTAGGTGGTTGATAAGATAAAAATTGTGTTGAGCGGGTTTAATTAGCGGAAAGGTTTTTAAAGTTGAAAACAATTAGCGGAAGGGACTGAATTGGAGTCTAGTAGTTTGTAAATGTTGGGGGAAGTTTAATTGGTCCATTTTGGGATAATCGTTAAAGAGAAAATTGGTGATTTTTGAAAGGGGGGTCGAATCAAAGTATCGTAAGCTATCCAAGGTTCTGGAATAAATTTGGGTATCCAAACTATGGAGAATTGGTTTTTTTGGAAGAGTTTGATGGGTTTTCAGATTGGAATTTACAAGTAGAGTTAATTTGGTAGTTGAAAGTCCGGGATGAAGAAATTACAGGAGTCTTCTTGGTCGTGGATATTGGAAAAGTCAATTCGCTCCAAATAAAAGTTAGAAAAAATTAAAAGAGGGGGTCACATCAGGAAGGTTTTTAGACCTCCTAGTGAGGTAAAATAACAAAGAATCGCATGTAGTGCAGATGTGCCGTTGCATGAACGGAGTTAATCTCCATAGAAAACTGGGCCGCGATGAAGGTCCTGACGCCCTGGACCACCACACCCTGCGTGCTGTTCCAAGGGAACCCAGGGGGGCCGCATACTTACCCCCTGACCGACCAGCCGCTTGTTAACACCGCAAGGTTACCACGACTATTGGTCAATCAGGGCTGAAGATGCGGTCCGACATCACAGCAATACCTCATCCCGTCCAGGACCCCTTTGGGAGGAAAACGGACAAGCCCCGCTATAGCGTAGCCCGCCGGAATCCTTCCGTAAGAAGGAGTAGGGGTTGGCGGCGCTGAGACGTCGCCTCCCCCATAACTCGCTTCTATGGGGTCCCAGAGTGGGACTACCATAGCAAAATCCTGTGTCCCATACACCGCACGACCCCAGGAATTGCTCTAAGTCCTATGACGAAGTCCTGTGTCCCATACACCGCACGACCCCAGGAAGTCGTCTTTAGTTTTATACCGTGGCGGAGGGCCCGAGAGACAATTTAATGTCAAAAGGGACTCACCTGCGATAGAACGCGAGTGTCTTCGCCTTATTTTAATGGTTTTTCGGTTAACCGGTACCTAATTGCGAATTGCGTTTTAATCTATGGTTACAAAATTGAAATATTTTATTTCTAAGAAATGGTGTTATTAATATACTTGTTCCTAAGGGTATTAAGGTTTGATGGTGTTTTGGGACTTAATAGTACATTAATTAGTGTGTAATAACAGTATATTAATATTTTTAAGACCATAATGCTTTATTAAAACGGTAATATTTAATTTAAATGCGGAAGTGAATAAAAATTATTTTTTTGAGGGGCAAGGATTGTTATTTTTTTGGGAACTTTTTGTGGTTCTTTATTTAAAGGAGAAATGTGTTTTTTAGCATTTTGTTGGAGAGTGCATCGGTCTTTGTTTTTTGGTTTTAGCGCCTATGGAGTAAAGGGTTTTTTAATTGATTGGAGGCTTAATAAAGGTTTGGGGATTAATTAAAAGGTATTTTTAGTGTCTAGGGGAGTAAGGGAATTGGTATTTGTGGTTATCTAAGTGGTTTTAAACGATTAGTGTTCAGGGCTGTTAAGAGAGTTTTTTTGGGGGTGTAAAATTGTTTTTACTCTTATTCTAAAGGGGGAAGGTTGGGGTTTTAATAATTGGTTTTGTTAGGAGTAAGGGGGTTATGGAGAGTCTATTTAAAATTATTTGGTGAGGGAAGGGTAGATTAGGTGGGTATAAATGGGAGGAGTTATGTTTTTAAGGTAAAGGGTAAATTGATAAGATTATTGTTGGGGTTAAAGTTGGGGTTAAGGTTAGGATTAGGTCTTAGAGGTATTTAAGGTTAGAAGTCGATTGGGTTTAGGTATGGGGTTAAGGTTAAGTCCAAGGTAGGGTAGAAAGTTGAGGTTTAGGTGTTAGGGGTTGGATTAAGTTTTAAGGTCAATTTTAGGTTTAAGGTTAGGGCTGGGGTTTAGGTAAATTTTGAGCTGTTAGGTTAGGGTTTGGGTTTTAAGGTTAATTTTAGTCATGTTTTTGTGGTTAAAGTTAGGTTTAGATATGTTTTGGGGTTAGGATTAAGTTTAGACATGGGGTTGGGATTAGGTTCAGGTTAGGGGTTGGGTTTAGTAAAGAGTTAGGTATTAGAGTTAAGTTTAGGCATATTTTGAGGTTAAGGTTAGGTTTAGGCATGATTTAGGGTTTAGGTTAGGTTTAGGCATGTTTTTGGGGTTAGGGTTAAGTTTAGGCCTGTTTTGGGGTTAGGGTTAAATTTAGGTATGGGGTTGGGGTTAGGTTAAGGTTAGGGGTTGGGTTTAGGTATAGAGTTAGGTATTAAGGTTAGGTTTAGGCATGTTTTGGGGTTAAGGTTAGGTATTTTTTTAGGGGTTAGGGTTAGGGTTAGGTATGGGGTTCGGTTCTTATCAAGAAGTTGGTTATAAGTAGTTATTTTAAGAGTTAATTTAGAGGGAGTTAATTTTATCAAGGAGGGATGTCGAAATTCTCAGGTGGCTCTGCCGGTATCCGATAGAGTGAATCTAAAGGTTTTTCCGGTAGCCACTCATCATCGGTTCTCGAATTTTCCCTCTTTTTTTAGGGGAATAAAAAAATTTATTTTAGTGGGAACTTATTTTACACAGATAGAAAAAAGATAGGCGTGGTTTTGAGGCTATTTATTGAGGCTGTCGGGCCATTTCCAGAGTTTGGATCCAATGGTTTTCCTCTCTTCTTCTTTCCATGGTGGTCCTTTGTTGATCGTGATCCTAGTCTGTGTGATTGTAGCTTCTTCAGATGGTGTCCTTGATTGATGGGTTGTTCAAATTACTGGGGTGTCTTGTGTGGGTATTCATCATTTCTGCCCATGATGGGGGGAGGTGGAGGGGGGAGGGGGAAAAAAAGGGGGGGGGGGGGAGGAAGGGAGGGGGGGAAAAAAAAGGGGGGGGGGGGGGAAAGAAAAAGGTTGTTCTGTGTTTCATCGGAGTTCCGGGTGTTGGGGTGTTGGATGGGAGTTTGGTTTTGTTAGTCTGTCATCTGGTCCGAAGAGGTTCCGGTTGCAGACTTGAGTTCAGTTCGGGAATTGTACTTGAGATTTTGTTTTAGGAATAGTCTGATTTCAGGGTGGTCGGTTAAGGGATTTTCATCTTAGGTTAAGTTCCAGGAGTTCCTCTTGTGGTCTTTTGGAATTCCCGGGGGATGGGGGTCTGACTTCGGTCTGGGGGGTCGGTTTCCGGATTGGGAGGGTCTTCTGGTGATTTTGTCCTATTGTTCCGTATCTTTTTGGGTGAGCTTTTTTCGGGGTTGTTTGTTTTCCTCGGTCGGGCGATGGAGGGGATTGGTAATGGTCTTCGGGCGATTATAAAGATTCCGTCTTAAGTTCAGAAGGTATCTCCCATGCTCATTGGATGTCATCTGTCAGGAGGGGTAGTACCGTGTCCCGGAGATCTCCAATTATGTTTTGGTAGATTCCTTCTAATACTTTTGAATTTGTATGTAGTCAATTAAATGTGTTTCCCTCTATAAGGGTCTGGATACGATATATAGCGCTAAGGTGGGTTGTGTGATCGTGCAAGGTCAATTCTATACTTTAAAGAGGGATTGGAGGTATTTTTTCTTCTGGTTCCAACTTCCGGCATGTCAAGGGTGGTGATGTGCTTTAGGAAGTTTTGTGTAGAGTTCTGGTGAGTCGTTGGGGATTGTTAAGATGCCGCATCCTGGTATTTGGTTCTGGAGATAAATGAAAAGAAAAAAGTTAGCTTGATTGTAGAAGATGTCTCTCCTAAAATCGTGAACTACTCTTGAGAGGGGGATAGCTGAGGGGGTTGACAGAGAGAGAGAGGCGGGGAATGACCATAGTTGGACGTTGGCTTTATGGTAACAAGTCGGTTCCGAGGCACGGGCTAGGTTAGGGTCTCAATATACTCACGTACTCCCCAACAAGCTCCCGCAGGAGCATTGCCGGTTTGAAGTGAAGTACGCGGGAATGCACTGGCCGACGCACGTTAGTACAAGTTACCACGCAGTTGTCCGGTCCTAGAGAGGGGGGGTAGATAGAGCAAGAGGGAGAGAAACTAAGAGTTTCGGAAAAGTCGATAACTCTTAGTACACCGAAAGTGGTGTTGTGTAGCCCTTGGCTCCCTCTAGGGGAGCCAGGGTGTGTTGCTAGCTATATTAAGAAATGGGGCTAATAAGGTTTTAGGATGAATTTCAGGACACATCGTCAGTAGTGTACCTTAGGGTCATTGGGTGTTTCGGCCATTACCACTAGACACCCTCACCCAAGGACGGCCCCACCGAGGTGATCAATCTCGGGGTGTGTCCCATAGCCAAATGAAGTTTAAGGTTTTTAAGGTTTATTTCTTTTTAAATGGCTAGAAAGTAAGTTCTAATAAGGTTCTTTTAAAGTGACGCATGGAGGTCTATCGGTGGGTTTAAGGTATTTTTGAGGTGAGTAACTGTTAGAGTTTTTCAAAGGGTTTTTCAACCGTTGATACTTTTTACGGTGTACGAGAGAGAGGGGGAGAGTCTCTTAAATGGTTTTTTAATATTTTGGGGGGTGAAAGTTCCGTTAATGGGGTTTAAGTATTTGTTAGTTTTTTCTAAGCGCGAGGTAAAGTATTTTAAGTTAGGCCTCATAATGTTCGCGGGCGTCTCATATCCAATCTTGACGCTCGCGTACATATGAGCAGATTAAATGCCAAGGGTGCGCTGAGCAGATATCTCATGATGTTCGCAAGAGCCTCATATCCAATCTTGGCAATTGCTCACATATGAGAAAGTTTGCTTTTTTTGGGGGAAAAAAGTTTTGTGAGTAAGGAATTTACTCATAATGTTCGCAAAGGCCTCATATCCAATCTTGGCGATTGCGTACATATGAGAGTTTACTCTATCCTTTTTGGGTAGAGTTGTTTTTAGATATGGAATTTTCTCATGATGCTCGCAAGGACCTCATATCCAATCTTGGACCTTGCGGGCATATGAGAGTTTGCTCAGCTTATAGTTGGATATAATGAGTATTTTAGGGGAAATGGAGATGTATAGATCCATTAGTGTTGTTTTTTTTAAATCCTTGGTTTTGGATTTTTTGATAAGAATTGTGCAAAGTTGTTGCTTTGGTTCAGTCTGAATTGGCGGAAAGGTTTTTGTTGAGGGTTTGAATTAGCGGAGGCGATGTGTATTTATTCCCGGGAGTCCAAAGGAGACCCGTGAGAAATTTGGTGAAGATAGCTGTTTTTAGGTGGTTGATAAGATAAAAATTGTGTTGAGCGGGTTTAATTAGCGGAAAGGTTTTTAAAGTTGAAAACAATTAGCGGAAGGGACTGAATTGGAGTCTAGTAGTTTGTAAATGTTGGGGGAAGTTTAATTGGTCCATTTTGGGATAATCGTTAAAGAGAAAATTGGTGATTTTTGAAAGGGGGGTCGAATCAAAGTATCGTAAGCTATCCAAGGTTCTGGAATAAATTTGGGTATCCAAACTATGGAGAATTGGTTTTTTTGGAAGAGTTTGATGGGTTTTCAGATTGGAATTTACAAGTAGAGTTAATTTGGTAGTTGAAAGTCCGGGATGAAGAAATTACAGGAGTCTTCTTGGTCGTGGATATTGGAAAAGTCAATTCGCTCCAAATAAAAGTTAGAAAAAATTAAAAGAGGGGGTCACATCAGGAAGGTTTTTAGACCTCCTAGTGAGGTAAAATAACAAAGAATCGCATGTAGTGCAGATGTGCCGTTGCATGAACGGAGTTAATCTCCATAGAAAACTGGGCCGCGATGAAGGTCCTGACGCCCTGGACCACCACACCCTGCGTGCTGTTCCAAGGGAACCCAGGGGGGCCGCATACTTACCCCCTGACCGACCAGCCGCTTGTTAACACCGCAAGGTTACCACGACTATTGGTCAATCAGGGCTGAAGATGCGGTCCGACATCACAGCAATACCTCATCCCGTCCAGGACCCCTTTGGGAGGAAAACGGACAAGCCCCGCTATAGCGTAGCCCGCCGGAATCCTTCCGTAAGAAGGAGTAGGGGTTGGCGGCGCTGAGACGTCGCCTCCCCCATAACTCGCTTCTATGGGGTCCCAGAGTGGGACTACCATAGCAAAATCCTGTGTCCCATACACCGCACGACCCCAGGAATTGCTCTAAGTCCTATGACGAAGTCCTGTGTCCCATACACCGCACGACCCCAGGAAGTCGTCTTTAGTTTTATACCGTGGCGGAGGGCCCGAGAGACAATTTAATGTCAAAAGGGACTCACCTGCGATAGAACGCGAGTGTCTTCGCCTTATTTTAATGGTTTTTCGGTTAACCGGTACCTAATTGCGAATTGCGTTTTAATCTATGGTTACAAAATTGAAATATTTTATTTCTAAGAAATGGTGTTATTAATATACTTGTTCCTAAGGGTATTAAGGTTTGATGGTGTTTTGGGACTTAATAGTACATTAATTAGTGTGTAATAACAGTATATTAATATTTTTAAGACCATAATGCTTTATTAAAACGGTAATATTTAATTTAAATGCGGAAGTGAATAAAAATTATTTTTTTGAGGGGCAAGGATTGTTATTTTTTTGGGAACTTTTTGTGGTTCTTTATTTAAAGGAGAAATGTGTTTTTTAGCATTTTGTTGGAGAGTGCATCGGTCTTTGTTTTTTGGTTTTAGCGCCTATGGAGTAAAGGGTTTTTTAATTGATTGGAGGCTTAATAAAGGTTTGGGGATTAATTAAAAGGTATTTTTAGTGTCTAGGGGAGTAAGGGAATTGGTATTTGTGGTTATCTAAGTGGTTTTAAACGATTAGTGTTCAGGGCTGTTAAGAGAGATTTTTTGGGGGGTGTAAAATTGTTTTTACTCTTATTCTAAAGGGGAAGGTTGGGGTTTTAATAATTGGTTTTGTTAGGAGTAAGGGGTTTATGGAGAGTCTATTTAAAATTATTTGGTGAGGTAGGGGTAGATTAGGTGGGTATAAATGGGAGGAGTTATGTTTTTAAGGTAAAGGGTAAATTGATAAGATTATTGTTGGGGTTAAAGTTGGGGTTAAGGTTAGGATTAGGTCTTAGAGGTATTTAAGGTTAGAAGTCGATTGGGTTTAGGTATGGGGTTAAGGTTAAGTCCAAGGTAGGGTAGAAAGGTGAGGTTTAGGTGTTAGTGGTTGGATTAAGTTTTAAGGTCAATTTTAGGTTTAAGTTTAGTACTGAGGTTTAGGTAAATTTTGAGCTGTTAGGTTAGGGTTTGGGTTTTAAGGTTAATTTTAGTCATGTTTTTGGGGTTAAAGTTAGGTTTAGATATGTTTTGGGGTTAGGATTAAGTTTAGACATGGGGTTGGGATTAGGTTCAGGTTAGGGGTTGGGTTTAGTAAAGAGTTAGGTATTAGAGTTAAGTTTAGGCATATTTTGGGGTTAAGGTTAGGTTTAGGCATGATTTAGGGTTTAGGTTAGGTTTAGGAATGTTTTTGGGGTTAGGGTTAAGTTTAGGCCTGTTTTGGGGTTAGGGTTAAATTTAGGTATGGGGTTGGGGTTAGGTTAAGGTTAGGGGTTGGGTTTAGGTATAGAGTTAGGTATTAAGGTTAGGTTTAGGCATGTTTTGGGGTTAAGGTTAGGTATTTTTTTAGGGGTTAGGGTTAGGGTTAGGTATGGGGTTCGGTTCTTATCAAGAAGTTGGTTATAAGTAGTTATTTTAAAAGTTAATTTAGAGGGAGTTAATTTTATCAAGGAGGGATGTCGAAATTCTCAGGTGGCTCTGCCGGTATCCGATAGGGTGAATCTAAAGGTTTTTCCGGTAGCCACTCATCATCGGTTCTCGAATTTTCCCTCTTTTTTTAGGGGAATAAAAAATTTATTTTAGTGGGAACTTATTTTACACAGATAGAAAAAAGATAGGCGTGGTTTTGAGGCTATTTATTGAGGCTGTCGGGCCATTTCCAGAGTTTGGATCCAATGGTTTTCCTCTCTTCTTCTTTCCATGGTGGTCCTTTGTTGATCGTGATCCTAGTCTGTGTGATTGTAGCTTCTTCAGATGGTGTCCTTGATTGATGGGTTGTTCAAATTACTGGGGTGTCTTGTGTGGGTATTCATCATTTCTGCCCATGATGGGGGGAGGTGGAGGGGGGAGGGGGGAAAAAAAGGGGGGGGGGGGGGGAGGAAGGGAGGGGGGGAAAAAAAAGGGGGGGGGGGGGGGGAAAGAAAAAGGTTGTTCTGTGTTTCATCGGAGTTCCGGGTGTTGGGGTGTTGGATGGGAGTTTGGTTTTGTTAGTCTGTCATCTGGTCCGAAGAGGTTCCGGTTGCAGACTTGAGTTCAGTTCGGGAATTGTACTTGAGATTTTGTTTTAGGAATAGTCTGATTTCAGGGTGGTCGGTTAAGGGATTTTCATCTTAGGTTAAGTTCCAGGAGTTCCTCTTGTGGTCTTTTGGAATTCCCGGGGGATGGGGGTCTGACTTCGGTCTGGGGGGTCGGTTTCCGGATTGGGAGGGTCTTCTGGTGATTTTGTCCTATTGTTCCGTATCTTTTTGGGTGAGCTTTTTTCGGGGTTGTTTGTTTTCCTCGGTCGGGCGATGGAGGGGATTGGTAATGGTCTTCGGGCGATTATAAAGATTCCGTCTTAAGTTCAGAAGGTATCTCCCATGCTCATTGGATGTCATCTGTCAGGAGGGGTAGTACCGTGTCCCGGAGATCTCCAATTATGTTTTGGTAGATTCCTTCTAATACTTTTGAATTTGTATGTAGTCAATTAAATGTGTTTCCCTCTATAAGGGTCTGGATACGATATATAGCGCTAAGGTGGGTTGTGTGATCGTGCAAGGTCAATTCTATACTTTAAAGAGGGATTGGAGGTATTTTTTCTTCTGGTTCCAACTTCCGGCATGTCAAGGGTGGTGATGTGCTTTAGGAAGTTTTGTGTAGAGTTCTGGTGAGTCGTTGGGGATTGTTAAGATGCCGCATCCTGGTATTTGGTTCTGGAGATAAATGAAAAGAAAAAAGTTAGCTTGATTGTAGAAGATGTCTCTCCTAAAATCGTGAACTACTCTTGAGAGGGGGGAAGATGGAGGGGGTGACAGAGAGAGAGAGGCGGGGAATGACCATAGTTGGACGTTGGCTTTATGGTAACAAGTCGGTTCCGAGGCACGGGCTAGGTTAGGGTCTCAATATACTCACGTACTCCCCAACAAGCTCCCGCAGGAGCATTGCCGGTTTGAAGTGAAGTACGCGGGAATGCACTGGCCGACGCACGTTAGTACAAGTTACCACGCAGTTGTCCGGTCCTAGAGAGGGGGGGGTAGATAGAGCAAGAGGGAGAGAAACTAAGAGTTTCGGAAAAGTCGATAACTCTTAGTACACCGAAAGTGGTGTTGTGTAGCCCTTGGCTCCCTCTAGGGGAGCCAGGGTGTGTTGCTAGCTATATTAAGAAATGGGGCTAATAAGGTTTTAGGATGAATTTCAGGACACATCGTCAGTAGTGTACCTTAGGGTCATTGGGTGTTTCGGCCATTACCACTAGACACCCTCACCCAAGGACGGCCCCACCGAGGTGATCAATCTCGGGGTGTGTCCCATAGCCAAATGAAGTTTAAGGTTTTTAAGGTTTATTTCTTTTTAAATGGCTAGAAAGTAAGTTCTAATAAGGTTCTTTTAAAGTGACGCATGGAGGTCTATCGGTGGGTTTAAGGTATTTTTGAGGTGAGTAACTGTTAGAGTTTTTCAAAGGGTTTTTCAACCGTTGATACTTTTTACGGTGTACGAGAGAGAGGGGGAGAGTCTCTTAAATGGTTTTTTAATATTTTGGGGGGTGAAAGTTCCGTTAATGGGGTTTAAGTATTTGTTAGTTTTTTCTAAGCGCGAGGTAAAGTATTTTAAGTTAGGCCTCATAATGTTCGCGGGCGTCTCATATCCAATCTTGACGCTCGCGTACATATGAGCAGATTAAATGCCAAGGGTGCGCTGAGCAGATATCTCATGATGTTCGCAAGAGCCTCATATCCAATCTTGGCAATTGCTCACATATGAGAAAGTTTGCTTTTTTTGGGGGAAAAAAGTTTTGTGAGTAAGGAATTTACTCATAATGTTCGCAAAGGCCTCATATCCAATCTTGGCGATTGCGTACATATGAGAGTTTACTCTATCCTTTTTGGGTAGAGTTGTTTTTAGATATGGAATTTTCTCATGATGCTCGCAAGGACCTCATATCCAATCTTGGACCTTGCGGGCATATGAGAGTTTGCTCAGCTTATAGTTGGATATAATGAGTATTTTAGGGGAAATGGAGATGTATAGATCCATTAGTGTTGTTTTTTTTAAATCCTTGGTTTTGGATTTTTGATAAGAATTGTGCAAAGTTGTTGCTTTGGTTCAGTCTGAATTGGCGGAAAGGTTTTTGTTGAGGGTTTGAATTAGCGGAGGCGATGTGTATTTATTCCCGGGAGTCCAAAGGAGACCCGTGAGAAATTTGGTGAAGATAGCTGTTTTTAGGTGGTTGATAAGATAAAAATTGTGTTGAG
The DNA here is from genome assembly GCA_029721435.1 of Gymnothorax reevesii. Lineage (NCBI taxonomy): Eukaryota > Metazoa > Chordata > Actinopteri > Anguilliformes > Muraenidae > Gymnothorax > Gymnothorax reevesii. The sequence goes on from JARABX010000451.1 coordinate 23,928, forward strand.
CGGGTTTAATTAGCGGAAAGGTTTTTAAAGTTGAAAACAATTAGCGGAAGGGACTGAATTGGAGTCTAGTAGTTTGTAAATGTTGGGGGAAGTTTAATTGGTCCATTTTGGGATAATCGTTAAAGAGAAAATTGGTGATTTTTGAAAGGGGGGTCGAATCAAAGTATCGTAAGCTATCCAAGGTTCTGGAATAAATTTGGGTATCCAAACTATGGAGAATTGGTTTTTTTTGGAAGAGTTTGATGGGTTTTCAGATTGGAATTTACAAGTAGAGTTAATTTGGTAGTTGAAAGTCCGGGATGAAGAAATTACAGGAGTCTTCTTGGTCGTGGATATTGGAAAAGTCAATTCGCTCCAAATAAAAGTTAGAAAAAATTAAAAGAGGGGGTCACATCAGGAAGGTTTTTAGACCTCCTAGTGAGGTAAAATAACAAAGAATCGCATGTAGTGCAGATGTGCCGTTGCATGAACGGAGTTAATCTCCATAGAAAACTGGGCCGCGATGAAGGACCTGACGCCCTGGACCACCACACCCTGCGGGCTGCTCCAAGGAAACCCAGGGGGGGCCACATACTTACCCCCTGACCGACCAGCCGCTTGTTAACACCGCAAGGTTACCACGACTATTGGTCAATCAGGGCTGAAGATGCGGTCCGACATCACAGCAATACCTCATCCCGTCCAGGACCCCTTTGGGAGGAAAACGGACAAGCCCCGCTATAGCGTAGCCCGCCGGAATCCTTCCGTAAGAAGGAGTAGGGGTTGGCGGCGCTGAGACGTCGCCTCCCCCATAACTCGCTTCTATGGGGTCCCAGAGTGGGACTACCATAGCAAAATCCTGTGTCCCATACACCGCACGACCCCAGGAATTGCTCTAAGTCCTATGACGAAGTCCTGTGTCCCATACACCGCACGACCCCAGGAAGTCGTCTTTAGTTTTATACCGTGGCGGAGGGCCCGAGAGACAATTTAATGTCAAAAGGGACTCACCTGCGATAGAACGCGAGTGTCTTCGCCTTATTTTAATGGTTTTTTCGGTTAACCGGTACCTAATTGCGAATTGCGTTTTAATCTATGGTTACAAAATTGAAATATTTTATTTCTAAGAAATGGTGTTATTAATATACTTGTTCCTAAGGGTATTAAGGTTTGATGGTGTTTTGGGACTTAATAGTACATTAATTAGTGTGTAATAACAGTATATTAATATTTTTAAGACCATAATGCTTTATTAAAACGGTAATATTTAATTTAAATGCGGAAGTGAATAAAAATTATTTTTTTGAGGGGCAAGGATTGTTATTTTTTTGGGAACTTTTTGTGGTTCTTTATTTAAAGGAGAAATGTGTTTTTTAGCATTTTGTTGGAGAGTGCATCGGTCTTTGTTTTTTGGTTTTAGCGCCTATGGAGTAAAGGGTTTTTTAATTGATTGGAGGCTTAATAAAGGTTTGGGGATTAATTAAAAGGTATTTTTAGTGTCTAGGGGAGTAAGGGAATTGGTATTTGTGGTTATCTAAGTGGTTTTAAACGATTAGTGTTCAGGGCTGTTAAGAGAGTTTTTTTGGGGGTGTAAAATTGTTTTTACTCTTATTCTAAAGGGGGAAGGTTGGGGTTTTAATAATTGGTTTTGTTAGGAGTAAGGGGTTTATGGAGAGTCTATTTAAAATTATTTGGTGAGGTAGGGGTAGATTAGGTGGGTATAAATGGGAGGAGTTATGTTTTTAAGGTAAAGGATAAATTGATAAGATTATTGTTGGGGTTAAAGTTGGGGTTAAGGTTAGGATTAGGTCTTAGAGGTATTTAAGGTTAGAAGTCGATTGGGTTTAGGTATGGGGTTAAGGTTAAGTCCAAGGTAGGGTAGAAAGTTGAGGTTTAGGTGTTAGGGGGTGGATTAAGTTTTAAGGTCAATTTTAGGTTTAAGGTTAGGGCTGGGGTTTAGGTAAATTTTGAGCTGTTAGGTTAGGGTTTGGGTTTTAAGGTTAATTTTAGTCATGTTTTTGGGGTTAAAGTTAGGTTTAGATATGTTTTGGGGTTAGGATTAAGTTTAGACATGGGGTTGGGATTAGGTTCAGGTTAGGGGTTGGGTTTAGTAAAGAGTTAGGTATTAGAGTTAAGTTTAGGCATATTTTGGGGTTAAGGTTAGGTTTAGGCATGATTTAGGGTTTAGGTTAGGTTTAGGCATGTTTTTGGGGTTAGGGTTAAGTTTAGGCCTGTTTTGGGGTTAGGGTTAAATTTAGGTATGGGGTTGGGGTTAGGTTAAGGTTAGGGGTTGGGTTTAGGTATAGAGTTAGGTATTAATGTTAGGTTTAGGCATGTTTTGGGGTTAAGGTTAGGTATTTTTTTAGGGGTTAGGGTTAGGGTTAGGTATGGGGTTCGGTTCTTATCAAGAAGTTGGTTATAAGTAGTTATTTAAGAGTTAATTTAGAGGGAGTTAATTTTATCAAGGAGGGATGTCGAAATTCTCAGGTGGCTCTGCCGGTATCCGATAGAGTGAATCTAAAGGTTTTTCCGGTAGCCACTCATCATCGGTTCTCGAATTTTCCCTCTTTTTTTAGGGGAATAAAAAAATTTATTTTAGTGGGAACTTATTTTACACAGATAGAAAAAAGATAGGCGTGGTTTTGAGGCTATTTATTGAGGCTGTCGGGCCATTTCCAGAGTTTGGATCCAATGGTTTTCCTCTCTTCTTCTTTCCATGGTGGTCCTTTGTTGATCGTGATCCTAGTCTGTGTGATTGTAGCTTCTTCAGATGGTGTCCTTGATTGATGGGTTGTTCAAATTACTGGGGGTGTCTTGTGTGGGTATTCATCATTTCTGCCCATGATGGGGGGAGGTGGAGGGGGGAGGGGGAAGAAAAAAGGGGGGGGGGGGGAGGAAGGGAGGGGGGGAAAAAAAAGGGGGGGGGGGGTGGAAAGAAAAAGGTTGTTCTGTGTTTCATCGGAGTTCCGGGTGTTGGGGTGTTGGATGGGAGTTTGGTTTTGTTAGTCTGTCATCTGGTCCGAAGAGGTTCCGGTTGCAGACTTGAGTTCAGTTCGGGAATTGTACTTGAGATTTTGTTTTAGGAATAGTCTGATTTCAGGGTGGTCGGTTAAGGGATTTTCATCTTAGGTTAAGTTCCAGGAGTTCCTCTTGTGGTCTTCTGGAAGTCCCGGGGGATGAGGGTCTGACTTCGGTCTGGGGGGGTCGGTTTCCGGATTGGGAGGGTCTTCTGGTGATTTTGTCCTATTGTTCCGTATCTTTTTGGGTGAGCTTTTTTCGGGGTTGTTTGTTTTTCCTCGGTCGGGCGATGGAGGGGATTGGTAATGGTCTTCGGGCGATTATAAAGATTCCGTCTTAAGTTCAGAAGGTATCTCCCATGCTCATTGGATGTCATCTGTCAGGAGGGGTAGTACCGTGTCCCGGAGATCTCCAATTATGTTTTGGTAGATTCCTTCTAATACTTTTGAATTTGTATGTAGTCAATTAAATGTGTTTCCCTCTATAAGGGTCTGGATACGATATATAGCGCTAAGGTGGGTTGTGTGATCGTGCAAGGTCAATTCTATACTTTAAAGAGGGATTGGAGGTATTTTTTCTTCTGGTTCCAACTTCCGGCATGTCAAGGGTGGTGATGTGCTTTAGGAAGTTTTGTGTAGAGTTCTGGTGAGTCGTTGGGGATTGTTAAGATGCCGCATCCTGGTATTTGGTTCTGGAGATAAATGAAAAGAAAAAAGTTAGCTTGATTGTAGAAGATGTCTCTCCTAAAATCGTGAACTACTCTTGAGAGGGGGATAGCTGAGGGGGTTGACAGAGAGAGAGAGGCGGGGAATGACCATAGTTGGACGTTGGCTTTATGGTAACAAGTCGGTTCCGAGGCACGGGCTAGGTTAGGGTCTCAATATACTCACGTACTCCCCAACAAGCTCCCGCAGGAGCATTGCCGGTTTGAAGTGAAGTACGCGGGAATGCACTGGCCGACGCACGTTAGTACAAGTTACCACGCAGTTGTCCGGTCCTAGAGAGGGGGGGGAGATAGAGCAAGAGGGAGAGAAACTAAGAGTTTCGGAAAAGTCGATAACTCTTAGTACACCGAAAGTGGTGTTGTGTAGCCCTTGGCTCCCTCTAGGGGAGCCAGGGTGTGTTGCTAGCTATATTAAGAAATGGGGCTAATAAGGTTTTAGGATGAATTTCAGGACACATCGTCAGTAGTGTACCTTAGGGTCATTGGGTGTTTCGGCCATTACCACTAGACACCCTCACCCAAGGACGGCCCCACCGAGGGGATCAATCTCGGGGTGTGTCCCATAGCCAAATGAAGTTTAAGGTTTTTAAGGTTTATTTCTTTTTAAATGGCTAGAAAGTAAGTTCTAATAAGGTTCTTTTAAAGTGACGCATGGAGGTCTATCGGTGGGTTTAAGGTATTTTTGAGGTGAGTAACTGTTAGAGTTTTTCAAAGGGTTTTTCAACCGTTGATACTTTTTACGGTGTACGAGAGAGAGGGGGAGAGTCTCTTAAATGGTTTTTTAATATTTTGGGGGGTGAAAGTTCCGTTAATGGGGTTTAAGTATTTGTTAGTTTTTTCTAAGCGCGAGGTAAAGTATTTTAAGTTAGGCCTCATAATGTTCGCGGGCGTCTCATATCCAATCTTGACGCTCGCGTACATATGAGCAGATTAAATGCCAAGGGTGCGCTGAGCAGATATCTCATGATGTTCGCAAGAGCCTCATATCCAATCTTGGCAATTGCTCACATATGAGAAAGTTTGCTTTTTTTGGGGGAAAAAAGTTTTGTGAGTAAGGAATTTACTCATAATGTTCGCAAAGGCCTCATATCCAATCTTGGCGATTGCGTACATATGAGAGTTTACTCTATCCTTTTTGGGTAGAGTTGTTTTTAGATATGGAATTTTCTCATGATGCTCGCAAGGACCTCATATCCAATCTTGGACCTTGCGGGCATATGAGAGTTTGCTCAGCTTATAGTTGGATATAATGAGTATTTTAGGGGAAATGGAGATGTATAGATCCATTAGTGTTGTTTTTTTTAAATCCTTGGTTTTGGATTTTTTGATAAGAATTGTGCAAAGTTGTTGCTTTGGTTCAGTCTGAATTGGCGGAAAGGTTTTTGTTGAGGGTTTGAATTAGCGGAGGCGATGTGTATTTATTCCCGGGAGTCCAAAGGAGACCCGTGAGAAATTTGGTGAAGATAGCTGTTTTTAGGTGGTTGATAAGATAAAAATTGTGTTGAGCGGGTTTAATTAGCGGAAAGGTTTTTAAAGTTGAAAACAATTAGCGGAAGGGACTGAATTGGAGTCTAGTAGTTTGTAAATGTTGGGGGAAGTTTAATTGGTCCATTTTGGGATAATCGTTAAAGAGAAAATTGGTGATTTTTGAAAGGGGGGTCGAATCAAAGTATCGTAAGCTATCCAAGGTTCTGGAATAAATTTGGGTATCCAAACTATGGAGAATTGGTTTTTTTGGAAGAGTTTGATGGGTTTTCAGATTGGAATTTACAAGTAGAGTTAATTTGGTAGTTGAAAGTCCGGGATGAAGAAATTACAGGAGTCTTCTTGGTCGTGGATATTGGAAAAGTCAATTCGCTCCAAATAAAAGTTAGAAAAAATTAAAAGAGGGGGGTCACATCAGGAAGGTTT
>JARABX010000452.1:0-29268 GCA_029721435.1 Gymnothorax reevesii
AAGTAAAACTTATTGACAAAGTAGAGGGACAGACAAATCTAGTATGATGGCTCAGTCTTGTTCCTCCTTTCAATCATACTTTCACAATCAAATTTGCTTTTTTCTTCATTAACAAGCATGCCACATTCATCACCTTATTCCTCAAAATAAATCAATTTCTCAGTCAGCCTTCAATTTCATTTTTTCAGCCAGACCCAGTTCTAGTGATTTCAACAATCTCCTCAGCAGCATTCTTTGCATGATGCTGGCCAGTATTTTACCCTCTTGATTGAACAACCAATGCATGAATGCAAAGAGGAAAATGGACTCACCACCTCACTGCGGGCCAATTCCTTGGCGTCTCAGCTGTCAATTCACAGAAGCCGACCAAGGAAGATGGGGGGTGCCGCTGCGGAAGCGAATGCCACCGCAATGCCGCAGTCGGGTGGTCACTGACCCTCCAATCCTCACACTAGGCAGGAAACAAAACATTTCCACAAAAGAGCTGAACGAAAAATCAAGTTTAAGACTCGCAATTCACTATACATTATTTCAGGGCCGGTTCTAGACTGCTCTGATGGGGGGGCTCGATCAGACATTTGGGGTGGGCAACTTTCAGTCCGTATCACACTATGCCATAGTACAATCTGCAGAACTTTTTTTTTTTTTTTTGGTATTTAAAATGTCTGATGACTAGAGGTGAAATACAGGTGGCATACATAAATTGAATATGAAAAATTATTAACTAGGCTAAGGTTATCACATGAAATTGCTAGTTTGTGTCCGTTTGAACAATAGGAAAACATCATGAAATGCCATCGCTTTCAAATGCACAAAGCAACCACTGAGGGCAAGAGCCATCTTTTTATTAAACAAACGCTGCTATGCAACTCATCCATATCTAGGTTCTTGGTCAGGGATTTCTTTATGAGCAAAAATGACTAAATTCATTGATCAGTCGGAAGTGGGATGCTGCACCAGGGCAGTAGAAGCAAAGGAGTCCGTGTTTCACCAAAATCTGTGACCCGTCGAAGAGCTGACAGCAGATACATTTGGCTATCCTGGGCTACGTTAGGTAACCACGAAAAGGTGCACAATGATCATTCAGTTGAATAAAGCATGACTTCATCTACCGAGATAACACTAGCCGAACTACCTATCCTACGAAAAAGAACGAAAAGAACCAAGTGACTGCTTTACGTAGGATGCTAGTGCTTGCAAGCTAGCATTTGCTAACGATAGGTAGCAATCAATTGAGCAGAAGCAGAGCTCAAAACGCAGAACAACATCGAAACAAACAATTAGCGGGGACTCCAGATGAGCAAAAATACATAGATGCAACTGTTATTGGTCAATTTCAAATGACATTTAATATGCTGCCTCGCTAAGAATTTCTGAGAGAGGTAATCTCTGTTGGCAACTGCGAGAAGCAACATGGAACGGCAGTGTAGCTAAAATGGAATGCACAGAGGATATTTTTAAACCGTGTTATGTTATTATATATAGAGCCACTACATTTAGAGGAAATGAATGGGAGCTTACTGAGGGTAAAAGGCCTCTGAGGCGAAGGCAGCGTCATGTTTCGTTTCTTTTTAGTGAAACTTTATTCATGTGAAACAGGCGTCAATAGCGATTCCGCGAGTGACTGGTCGAGGGCGATGACGTCAGAGCTACCAGGACTTCGCGCATGCGCAGCAGGGCTGAGTAGAGACCCCCTGAAAGCATAGTCGACCCCGAGTGCGTTTCGTCAGAAACGATAGCCTAGTGGATTAGAGCAAGAGTCTTGTGCGCAGAGATTTCGAGTTCGAGTCCCGGGAGTGGTGTGCTCCTTGTGAGCAGGGGAGTGCATTCGTGTACCAGCTGGGTCCGTGACTGGCTACCGACGCTGTAAAGAAAGAAGAAAAAGAAGACTGTCGGTATTCCTGCAACAGTTTCTCTCCCTACAGGTTTCATATGTACTTTCTTGCTCTGCAAATAAATTTGCATTATACTACTAGACAACCAATAAAATATATATTATTCTCCAATTAAATAATACCTCCTTTCCTACACATTGCACGCACAATATTTCAGTGGCAAAGCTTTCATATCCTGATAAATATGCTTAGCCTATGCCATTTTTCTCCAATTCAAAAACAATTTCATACTTCGGAAGGAACTTTCTCCATTCTGACACAAGCCCAAAGAAGCACTACTTACAATAACCACCAGATGGCTTTACATGCCTTCAATCATGATGCAAGTTCCAACAGCAGACTAACAACATTCTCTGGAAGTCATACCACAACAAACATTCGCTCTGTCTAATCAAGGCAAAACACATTTTCTCGCCCTGAATCCTCACGTGAACAGACGACAAAAAACTGGAAAAGTTCAAGTCCATTAATCCAGTCAGGTTCCAAAGACAGCCATAAAGTGCTGCAGAATGTAACGGAGACGAGGGAAAAAAGTGTGAAGACCAACATGAACTCAGTTAATTTATTCTTCCCAAGTGCACACAATAGGCATATGCATACATTTTCTGAGAGCATCTTCTCCATTCAGATTTTACATTACATCTATTTAGCACACGTTTTTATCCAAAGCGACTAAGCGACTACAAGTAAGTGCATACTGTAAGGTCGCTAACACCGTAGCCCAGCAGACTAGACAAGGTGCAATTCACATCAAGCATCAGTCACCTGAAGTCATGAATATGTGGGGCAAAGGCTTTACAGAAGTCAGTAACACACAGGAAAAAGAAACAAAGCAAATGGAGACAAACAGTAAAGGTGTTTTTTTTTTTTTAAGTAATTAAAAGCAGGGGAGGGCGGAGGGCGGCGATCAGGTCAGAAACTGTCTATAAAAGTGAGTCTTAAGGTTACGGCTGAGGTGCAGCAAGGATGGAGCAGTTCTGGGAAGGTGAGAAGGTCATTCCACCACTGTGGAGCAAGATGGGAGAAGTGGAGTGATCTGGTAGAACGACTAGCTTTCCAACCCATGGTAGGGGGTCAAAGTCGTCCTGCTGTTGCGGAATGAAGCGGCCGGGCAGTTGTATATGGGCTGATCATCTCGTGCAGATAGGAAGGGGCTGTCTTGTTTGCTGCATCACAGGCCAGAGTTAGGACTTTGAACTCTGGCCGCAACTGGCAGCCAGTGCAGGTTTCGATGCTGTCATCAGCGCATTGACTTGCGGTAGGAGTCAATGGTTTTTAAAAAGGCCATGACACAACACACTAAAAGATACTACTCCAAACAGAAAAGAAGCACAGTGCAAAAAAGCGTGGCATTTTGTTCCTCAGTTATTTAGCACAAAAAGAAAAAAACATTCCAGTCTACACAACAAGCCCAAAATTCACGCACATAATGAACCAAGAGAAGAAATATTACAAGTAGCACAATTAAAAACACGTCATCACATCATTCAATCATCATTCATAGAAATTTGCGGGTGCTCCAATAGCGGAAGGCAAACATCTAATGTAGCGAAAGTTCTTTTATCTGTGTTCACAGAGAGTGAGCTCAGTTCAGTGGAGTTGAGTCCACATTTCATGTGGACATCTCCCGTGCAAGGGCACAGCACAGTATGTGTTCTTCCTTTCGTACGCCAGTCTTGCGGGAACGTACACATCGTTCGGGTGCCGTACGGCTCGACCGTCCCATTTCCTCTCGCAGCCTGTGAGAAGACACCCAAAAACAAGTAAAACTTATTGACAAAGTAGAGGGACAGACAAATCTAGTATGATGGCTCAGTCTTGTTCCTCCTTTCAATCATACTTTCACAATCAAATTTGCTTTTTTCTTCATTAACAAGCATGCCACATTCATCACCTTATTCCTCAAAATAAATCAATTTCTCAGTCAGCCTTCAATTTCATTTTTTCAGCCAGACCCAGTTCTAGTGATTTCAACAATCTCCTCAGCAGCATTCTTTGCATGATGCTGGCCAGTATTTTACCCTCTTGATTGAACAACCAATGCATGAATGCAAAGAGGAAAATGGACTCACCACCTCACTGCGGGCCAATTCCTTGGCGTCTCAGCTGTCAATTCACAGAAGCCGACCAAGGAAGATGGGGGGTGCCACCGCGGAAGCAAATGCCACCGCAATGCCGCAGTCGGGTGGTCACTGACCCTCCAATCCTCACACTAGGCAGGAAACAAAACATTTCCACAAAAGAGCTGAACGAAAAATCAAGTTTAAGACTCGCAATTCACTATACATTATTTCAGGGCCGGTTCTAGACTGCTCTGATGGGGGGGGGCTCGATCAGACATTTGGGGTGGGCAACTTTCAGTCCATATCACACTATGCCATAGTACAATCTGCAGACCTTTTTTTTTTTTTTTTTGGTATTTAAAATGTCTGATGACTAGAGGTGAAATACAGGTGGCATACATAAATTGAATATGAAAAATTATTAACTAGGCTAAGGTTATCACATGAAATTGCTAGTTTGTGTCCGTTTGAACAATAGGAAAACATCATGAAATGCCATCGCTTTCAAATGCACAAAGCAACCACTGAGGGCAAGAGCCTTCTTTTTATTAAACAAACGCTGCTATGCAACTCATCCATATCTAGGTTCTTGGTCAGGGATTTCTTTATGAGCAAAAATGACTAAATTCATTGATCAGTCGGAAGTGGGATGCTGCACCAGGGCAGTAGAAGCAAAGGAGTCCGTGTTTCACCAAAATCTGTGACCCGTCGAAGAGCTGACAGCAGATACATTTGGCTATCCTGGGCTACGTTAGGTAACCACGAAAAGGTGCACAATGATCATTCAGTTGAATAAAGCATGACTTCATCTACCGAGATAACACTAGCCGAACTACCTATCCTACGAAAAAGAACGAAAAGAACCAAGTGACTGCTTTACGTAGGATGCTAGTGCTTGCAAGCTAGCATTTGCTAACGATAGGTAGCAATCAATTGAGCAGAAGCAGAGCTCAAAACGCAGAACAACATCGAAACAAACAATTAGCGGGGACTCCAGATGAGCAAAAATACATAGATGCAACTGTTATTGGTCAATTTCAAATGACATTTAATATGCTGCCTCGCTAAGAATTTCTGAGAGAGGTAATCTCTGTTGGCAACTGCGAGAAGCAACATGGAACGGCAGTGTAGCTAAAATGGAATGCACAGAGGATATTTTTAAACCGTGTTATGTTATTATATATACTGCCACAGTGGAGCCACTACATTTAGAGGAAATGAATGGGAGCTTACTGAGGGTAAAAGGCCTCTGAGGCGAAGGCAGCGTCATGTTTCGTTTCTTTTTAGTGAAACTTTATTCATGTGAAACAGGCGTCAATAGCGATTCCGCGAGTGACTGGTCGAGGGCGATGACGTCAGAGCTACCAGGACTTCGCGCATGCGCAGCAGGGCTGAGTAGAGACCCCCTGAAAGCATAGTCGACCCCGAGTGCGTTTCGTCAGAAACGATAGCCTAGTGGATTAGAGCAAGAGTCTTGTGCGCAGAGATTTCGAGTTCGAGTCCCGGGAGGTGTGTGCTCCTTGTGCGCAGGCGAGTGCATTCGTGTACCAGCTGGGTTTGTGACTGGCTACCGACGCTGTAAAGAAAGAAGAAAAAGAAGACTGTCGGTATTCCTGCAACAGTTGCTCTCCCTACAGGTTTCATATGTACTTTCTTGCTCTGCAAATAAATTTGCATTATACTACTAGATAACCAATAAAATATATATTATTCTCCAATTAAATAATACCTCCTTTCCTACCCATTGCACGCACAATATTTCAGTGGCAAAGCTTTCATATCCTGATAAATATGCTTAGCCTATGCCATTTTTCTCCAATTCAAAAACAATTTCATACTTCGGAAGGAACTTTCTCCATTCTGACACAAGCCCAAAGAAGCACTACTTACAATAACCACCAGATGGCTTTACATGCCTTCAATCATGATGCAAGTTCCAACAGCAGACTAACAACATTCTCTGGAAGTCATACCACAACAAACATTCGCTCTGTCTAATCAAGGCAAAACACATTTTCTCGCCCTGAATCCTCACGTGAACAGACGACAAAAAACTGGAAAAGTTCAAGTCCATTAATCCAGTCAGGTTCCAAAGACAGCCATAAAGTGCTGCAGAATGTAACGGAGACGAGGGAAAAAAGTGTGAAGACCAACATGAACTCAGTTAATTTATTCTTCCCAAGTGCACACAATAGGCATATGCATACATTTTCTGAGAGCATCTTCTCCATTCAGATTTTACATTACATCTATTTAGCACACGTTTTTATCCAAAGCGACTAAGCGACTACAAGTAAGTGCATACTGTAAGGTCGCTAACACCGTAGCCCAGCAGACTAGACAAGGTACAATTCACATCAAGCATCAGTCACCTGAAGTCATGAATATGTGGGGCAAAGGCTTTACAGAAGTCAGTAACACACAGGAAAAAGAAACAAAGCAAATGGAGACAAACAGTAAAGGTGTTTTTTTTTTTTAAGTAATTAAAAGCAGGGGAGGGCGGAGGGCGGCGATCAGGTCAGAAACTGTCTATAAAAGTGAGTCTTAAGGTTACGGCTGAGGTGCAGCAAGGATGGAGCAGTTCTGGGAAGGTGAGAAGGTCATTCCACCACTGTGGAGCAAGATGGGAGAAGTGGAGTGATCTGGTAGAACGACTAGCTTTCCAACCCATGGTAGGGGGTCAAAGTCGTCCTGCTGTTGCGGAATGAAGCGGCCGGGCAGTTGTATATGGGCTGATCATCTCGTGCAGATAGGAAGGGGCTGTCTTGTTTGCTGCATCACAGGCCAGAGTTAGGACTTTGAACTCTGGCCGCAACTGGCAGCCAGTGCAGGTTTCGATGCTGTCATCAGCGCATTGACTTGCGGTAGGAGTCAATGGTTTTTAAAAAGGCCATGACACAACACACTAAAAGATACTACTCCAAACAGAAAAGAAGCACAGTGCAAAAAAGCGTGGCATTTTGTTCCTCAGTTATTTAGCACAAAAAGAAAAAAACATTCCAGTCTACACAACAAGCCCAAAATTCACGCACATAATGAACCAAGAGAAGAAATATTACAAGTAGCACAATTAAAAACACGTCATCACATCATTCAATCATCATTCATAGAAATTTGCGGGTGCTCCAATAGCGGAAGGCAAACATCTAATGTAGCGAAAGTTCTTTTATCTGTGTTCACAGAGAGTGAGCTCAGTTCAGTGGAGTTGAGTCCACATTTCATGTGGACATCTCCCGTGCAAGGGCACAGCACAGTATGTGTTCTTCCTTTCGTACGCCAGTCTTGCGGGAACGTACACATCGTTCGGGTGCCGTACGGCTCGACCGTCCCATTTCCTCTCGCAGCCTGTGAGAAGACACCCAAAAACAAGTAAAACTTATTGACAAAGTAGAGGGACAGACAAATCTAGTATGATGGCTCAGTCTTGTTCCTCCTTTCAATCATACTTTCACAATCAAATTTGCTTTTTTCTTCATTAACAAGCATGCCACATTCATCACCTTATTCCTCAAAATAAATCAATTTCTCAGTCAGCCTTCAATTTCATTTTTTCAGCCAGACCCAGTTCTAGTGATTTCAACAATCTCCTCAGCAGCATTCTTTGCATGATGCTGGCCAGTATTTTACCCTCTTGATTGAACAACCAATGCATGAATGCAAAGAGGAAAATGGACTCACCACCTCACTGCGGGCCAATTCCTTGGCGTCTCAGCTGTCAATTCACAGAAGCCGACCAAGGAAGATGGGGGGTGCCGCTGCGGAAGCGAATGCCACCGCAATGCCGCAGTCGGGTGGTCACTGACCCTCCAATCCTCACACTAGGCAGGAAACAAAACATTTCCACAAAAGAGCTGAACGAAAAATCAAGTTTAAGACTCGCAATTCACTATACATTATTTCAGGGCCGGTTCTAGACTGCTCTGATGGGGGGGCTCGATCAGACATTTGGGGTGGGCAACTTTCAGTCCGTATCACACTATGCCATAGTACAATCTGCAGAACTTTTTTTTTTTTTTTTGGTATTTAAAATGTCTGATGACTAGAGGTGAAATACAGGTGGCATACATAAATTGAATATGAAAAATTATTAACTAGGCTAAGGTTATCACATGAAATTGCTAGTTTGTGTCCGTTTGAACAATAGGAAAACATCATGAAATGCCATCGCTTTCAAATGCACAAAGCAACCACTGAGGGCAAGAGCCTTCTTTTTATTAAACAAACGCTGCTATGCAACTCATCCATATCTAGGTTCTTGGTCAGGGATTTCTTTATGAGCAAAAATGACTAAATTCATTGATCAGTCGGAAGTGGGATGCTGCACCAGGGCAGTAGAAGCAAAGGAGTCCGTGTTTCACCAAAATCTGTGACCCGTCGAAGAGCTGACAGCAGATACATTTGGCTATCCTGGGCTACGTTAGGTAACCACGAAAAGGTGCACAATGATCATTCAGTTGAATAAAGCATGACTTCATCTACCGAGATAACACTAGCCGAACTACCTATCCTACGAAAAAGAACGAAAAGAACCAAGTGACTGCTTTACGTAGGATGCTAGTGCTTGCAAGCTAGCATTTGCTAACGATAGGTAGCAATCAATTGAGCAGAAGCAGAGCTCAAAACGCAGAACAACATCGAAACAAACAATTAGCGGGGACTCCAGATGAGCAAAAATACATAGATGCAACTGTTATTGGTCAATTTCAAATGACATTTAATATGCTGCCTCGCTAAGAATTTCTGAGAGAGGTAATCTCTGTTGGCAACTGCGAGAAGCAACATGGAACGGCAGTGTAGCTAAAATGGAATGCACAGAGGATATTTTTAAACCGTGTTATGTTATTATATATAGAGCCACTACATTTAGAGGAAATGAATGGGAGCTTACTGAGGGTAAAAGGCCTCTGAGGCGAAGGCAGCGTCATGTTTCGTTTCTTTTTAGTGAAACTTTATTCATGTGAAACAGGCGTCAATAGCGATTCCGCGAGTGACTGGTCGAGGGCGATGACGTCAGAGCTACCAGGACTTCGCGCATGCGCAGCAGGGCTGAGTAGAGACCCCCTGAAAGCATAGTCGACCCCGAGTGCGTTTCGTCAGAAACGATAGCCTAGTGGATTAGAGCAAGAGTCTTGTGCGCAGAGATTTCGAGTTCGAGTCCCGGGAGTGGTGTGCTCCTTGTGAGCAGGGGAGTGCATTCGTGTACCAGCTGGGTCCGTGACTGGCTACCGACGCTGTAAAGAAAGAAGAAAAAGAAGACTGTCGGTATTCCTGCAACAGTTTCTCTCCCTACAGGTTTCATATGTACTTTCTTGCTCTGCAAATAAATTTGCATTATACTACTAGACAACCAATAAAATATATATTATTCTCCAATTAAATAATACCTCCTTTCCTACACATTGCACGCACAATATTTCAGTGGCAAAGCTTTCATATCCTGATAAATATGCTTAGCCTATGCCATTTTTCTCCAATTCAAAAACAATTTCATACTTCGGAAGGAACTTTCTCCATTCTGACACAAGCCCAAAGAAGCACTACTTACAATAACCACCAGATGGCTTTACATGCCTTCAATCATGATGCAAGTTCCAACAGCAGACTAACAACATTCTCTGGAAGTCATACCACAACAAACATTCGCTCTGTCTAATCAAGGCAAAACACATTTTCTCGCCCTGAATCCTCACGTGAACAGACGACAAAAAACTGGAAAAGTTCAAGTCCATTAATCCAGTCAGGTTCCAAAGACAGCCATAAAGTGCTGCAGAATGTAACGGAGACGAGGGAAAAAAGTGTGAAGACCAACATGAACTCAGTTAATTTATTCTTCCCAAGTGCACACAATAGGCATATGCATACATTTTCTGAGAGCATCTTCTCCATTCAGATTTTACATTACATCTATTTAGCACACGTTTTTATCCAAAGCGACTAAGCGACTACAAGTAAGTGCATACTGTAAGGTCGCTAACACCGTAGCCCAGCAGACTAGACAAGGTACAATTCACATCAAGCATCAGTCACCTGAAGTCATGAATATGTGGGGCAAAGGCTTTACAGAAGTCAGTAACACACAGGAAAAAGAAACAAAGCAAATGGAGACAAACAGTAAAGGTGTTTTTTTTTTTTTTAAGTAATTAAAAGCAGGGGAGGGCGGAGGGCGGCGATCAGGTCAGAAACTGTCTATAAAAGTGAGTCTTAAGGTTACGGCTGAGGTGCAGCAAGGATGGAGCAGTTCTGGGAAGGTGAGAAGGTCATTCCACCACTGTGGAGCAAGATGGGAGAAGTGGAGTGATCTGGTAGAACGACTAGCTTTCCAACCCATGGTAGGGGGTCAAAGTCGTCCTGCTGTTGCGGAATGAAGCGGCCGGGCAGTTGTATATGGGCTGATCATCTCGTGCAGATAGGAAGGGGCTGTCTTGTTTGCTGCATCACAGGCCAGAGTTAGGACTTTGAACTCTGGCCGCAACTGGCAGCCAGTGCAGGTTTCGATGCTGTCATCAGCGCATTGACTTGCGGTAGGAGTCAATGGTTTTTAAAAAGGCCATGACACAACACACTAAAAGATACTACTCCAAACAGAAAAGAAGCACAGTGCAAAAAAGCGTGGCATTTTGTTCCTCAGTTATTTAGCACAAAAAGAAAAAAACATTCCAGTCTACACAACAAGCCCAAAATTCACGCACATAATGAACCAAGAGAAGAAATATTACAAGTAGCACAATTAAAAACACGTCATCACATCATTCAATCATCATTCATAGAAATTTGCGGGTGCTCCAATAGCGGAAGGCAAACATCTAATGTAGCGAAAGTTCTTTTATCTGTGTTCACAGAGAGTGAGCTCAGTTCAGTGGAGTTGAGTCCACATTTCATGTGGACATCTCCCGTGCAAGGGCACAGCACAGTATGTGTTCTTCCTTTCGTACGCCAGTCTTGCGGGAACGTACACATCGTTCGGGTGCCGTACGGCTCGACCGTCCCATTTCCTCTCGCAGCCTGTGAGAAGACACCCAAAAACAAGTAAAACTTATTGACAAAGTAGAGGGACAGACAAATCTAGTATGATGGCTCAGTCTTGTTCCTCCTTTCAATCATACTTTCACAATCAAATTTGCTTTTTTCTTCATTAACAAGCATGCCACATTCATCACCTTATTCCTCAAAATAAATCAATTTCTCAGTCAGCCTTCAATTTCATTTTTTCAGCCAGACCCAGTTCTAGTGATTTCAACAATCTCCTCAGCAGCATTCTTTGCATGATGCTGGCCAGTATTTTACCCTCTTGATTGAACAACCAATGCATGAATGCAAAGAGGAAAATGGACTCACCACCTCACTGCGGGCCAATTCCTTGGCGTCTCAGCTGTCAATTCACAGAAGCCGACCAAGGAAGATGGGGGGTGCCGCTGCGGAAGCGAATGCCACCGCAATGCCGCAGTCGGGTGGTCACTGACCCTCCAATCCTCACACTAGGCAGGAAACAAAACATTTCCACAAAAGAGCTGAACGAAAAATCAAGTTTAAGACTCGCAATTCACTATACATTATTTCAGGGCCGGTTCTAGACTGCTCTGATGGGGGGGCTCGATCAGACATTTGGGGTGGGCAACTTTCAGTCCGTATCACACTATGCCATAGTACAATCTGCAGAACTTTTTTTTTTTTTTTTGGTATTTAAAATGTCTGATGACTAGAGGTGAAATACAGGTGGCATACATAAATTGAATATGAAAAATTATTAACTAGGCTAAGGTTATCACATGAAATTGCTAGTTTGTGTCCGTTTGAACAATAGGAAAACATCATGAAATGCCATCGCTTTCAAATGCACAAAGCAACCACTGAGGGCAAGAGCCTTCTTTTTATTAAACAAACGCTGCTATGCAACTCATCCATATCTAGGTTCTTGGTCAGGGATTTCTTTATGAGCAAAAATGACTAAATTCATTGATCAGTCGGAAGTGGGATGCTGCACCAGGGCAGTAGAAGCAAAGGAGTCCGTGTTTCACCAAAATCTGTGACCCGTCGAAGAGCTGACAGCAGATACATTTGGCTATCCTGGGCTACGTTAGGTAACCACGAAAAGGTGCACAATGATCATTCAGTTGAATAAAGCATGACTTCATCTACCGAGATAACACTAGCCGAACTACCTATCCTACGAAAAAGAACGAAAAGAACCAAGTGACTGCTTTACGTAGGATGCTAGTGCTTGCAAGCTAGCATTTGCTAACGATAGGTAGCAATCAATTGAGCAGAAGCAGAGCTCAAAACGCAGAACAACATCGAAACAAACAATTAGCGGGGACTCCAGATGAGCAAAAATACATAGATGCAACTGTTATTGGTCAATTTCAAATGACATTTAATATGCTGCCTCGCTAAGAATTTCTGAGAGAGGTAATCTCTGTTGGCAACTGCGAGAAGCAACATGGAACGGCAGTGTAGCTAAAATGGAATGCACAGAGGATATTTTTAAACCGTGTTATGTTATTATATATAGAGCCACTACATTTAGAGGAAATGAATGGGAGCTTACTGAGGGTAAAAGGCCTCTGAGGCGAAGGCAGCGTCATGTTTCGTTTCTTTTTAGTGAAACTTTATTCATGTGAAACAGGCGTCAATAGCGATTCCGCGAGTGACTGGTCGAGGGCGATGACGTCAGAGCTACCAGGACTTCGCGCATGCGCAGCAGGGCTGAGTAGAGACCCCCTGAAAGCATAGTCGACCCCGAGTGCGTTTCGTCAGAAACGATAGCCTAGTGGATTAGAGCAAGAGTCTTGTGCGCAGAGATTTCGAGTTCGAGTCCCGGGAGTGGTGTGCTCCTTGTGAGCAGGGGAGTGCATTCGTGTACCAGCTGGGTCCGTGACTGGCTACCGACGCTGTAAAGAAAGAAGAAAAAGAAGACTGTCGGTATTCCTGCAACAGTTTCTCTCCCTACAGGTTTCATATGTACTTTCTTGCTCTGCAAATAAATTTGCATTATACTACTAGACAACCAATAAAATATATATTATTCTCCAATTAAATAATACCTCCTTTCCTACACATTGCACGCACAATATTTCAGTGGCAAAGCTTTCATATCCTGATAAATATGCTTAGCCTATGCCATTTTTCTCCAATTCAAAAACAATTTCATACTTCGGAAGGAACTTTCTCCATTCTGACACAAGCCCAAAGAAGCACTACTTACAATAACCACCAGATGGCTTTACATGCCTTCAATCATGATGCAAGTTCCAACAGCAGACTAACAACATTCTCTGGAAGTCATACCACAACAAACATTCGCTCTGTCTAATCAAGGCAAAACACATTTTCTCGCCCTGAATCCTCACGTGAACAGACGACAAAAAACTGGAAAAGTTCAAGTCCATTAATCCAGTCAGGTTCCAAAGACAGCCATAAAGTGCTGCAGAATGTAACGGAGACGAGGGAAAAAAGTGTGAAGACCAACATGAACTCAGTTAATTTATTCTTCCCAAGTGCACACAATAGGCATATGCATACATTTTCTGAGAGCATCTTCTCCATTCAGATTTTACATTACATCTATTTAGCACACGTTTTTATCCAAAGCGACTAAGCGACTACAAGTAAGTGCATACTGTAAGGTCGCTAACACCGTAGCCCAGCAGACTAGACAAGGTACAATTCACATCAAGCATCAGTCACCTGAAGTCATGAATATGTGGGGCAAAGGCTTTACAGAAGTCAGTAACACACAGGAAAAAGAAACAAAGCAAATGGAGACAAACAGTAAAGGTGTTTTTTTTTTTTTTAAGTAATTAAAAGCAGGGGAGGGCGGAGGGCGGCGATCAGGTCAGAAACTGTCTATAAAAGTGAGTCTTAAGGTTACGGCTGAGGTGCAGCAAGGATGGAGCAGTTCTGGGAAGGTGAGAAGGTCATTCCACCACTGTGGAGCAAGATGGGAGAAGTGGAGTGATCTGGTAGAACGACTAGCTTTCCAACCCATGGTAGGGGGTCAAAGTCGTCCTGCTGTTGCGGAATGAAGCGGCCGGGCAGTTGTATATGGGCTGATCATCTCGTGCAGATAGGAAGGGGCTGTCTTGTTTGCTGCATCACAGGCCAGAGTTAGGACTTTGAACTCTGGCCGCAACTGGCAGCCAGTGCAGGTTTCGATGCTGTCATCAGCGCATTGACTTGCGGTAGGAGTCAATGGTTTTTAAAAAGGCCATGACACAACACACTAAAAGATACTACTCCAAACAGAAAAGAAGCACAGTGCAAAAAAGCGTGGCATTTTGTTCCTCAGTTATTTAGCACAAAAAGAAAAAAACATTCCAGTCTACACAACAAGCCCAAAATTCACGCACATAATGAACCAAGAGAAGAAATATTACAAGTAGCACAATTAAAAACACGTCATCACATCATTCAATCATCATTCATAGAAATTTGCGGGTGCTCCAATAGCGGAAGGCAAACATCTAATGTAGCGAAAGTTCTTTTATCTGTGTTCACAGAGAGTGAGCTCAGTTCAGTGGAGTTGAGTCCACATTTCATGTGGACATCTCCCGTGCAAGGGCACAGCACAGTATGTGTTCTTCCTTTCGTACGCCAGTCTTGCGGGAACGTACACATCGTTCGGGTGCCGTACGGCTCGACCGTCCCATTTCCTCTCGCAGCCTGTGAGAAGACACCCAAAAACAAATAAAACTTATTGACAAAGTAGAGGGACAGACAAATCTAGTATGATGGCTCAGTCTTGTTCCTCCTTTCAATCATACTTTCACAATCAAATTTGCTTTTTTCTTCATTAACAAGCATGCCACATTCATCACCTTATTCCTCAAAATAAATCAATTTCTCAGTCAGCCTTCAATTTCATTTTTTCAGCCAGACCCAGTTCTAGTGATTTCAACAATCTCCTCAGCAGCATTCTTTGCATGATGCTGGCCAGTATTTTACCCTCTTGATTGAACAACCAATGCATGAATGCAAAGAGGAAAATGGACTCACCACCTCACTGCGGGCCAATTCCTTGGCGTCTCAGCTGTCAATTCACAGAAGCCGACCAAGGAAGATGGGGGGTGCCACCGCGGAAGCAAATGCCACCGCAATGCCGCAGTCGGGTGGTCACTGACCCTCCAATCCTCACACTAGGCAGGAAACAAAACATTTCCACAAAAGAGCTGAACGAAAAATCAAGTTTAAGACTCGCAATTCACTATACATTATTTCAGGGCCGGTTCTAGACTGCTCTGATGGGGGGGCTCGATCAGACATTTGGGGTGGGCAACTTTCAGTCCGTATCACACTATGCCATAGTACAATCTGCAGAACTTTTTTTTTTTTTGGTATTTAAAATGTCTGATGACTAGAGGTGAAATACAGGTGGCATACATAAATTGAATATGAAAAATTATTAACTAGGCTAAGGTTATCACATGAAATTGCTAGTTTGTGTCCGTTTGAACAATAGGAAAACATCATGAAATGCCATCGCTTTCAAATGCACAAAGCAACCACTGAGGGCAAGAGCCATCTTTTTATTAAACAAACGCTGCTATGCAACTCATCCATATCTAGGTTCTTGGTCAGGGATTTCTTTATGAGCAAAAATGACTAAATTCATTGATCAGTCGGAAGTGGGATGCTGCACCAGGGCAGTAGAAGCAAAGGAGTCCGTGTTTCACCAAAATCTGTGACCCGTCGAAGAGCTGACAGCAGATACATTTGGCTATCCTGGGCTACGTTAGGTAACCACGAAAAGGTGCACAATGATCATTCAGTTGAATAAAGCATGACTTCATCTACCGAGATAACACTAGCCGAACTACCTATCCTACGAAAAAGAACGAAAAGAACCAAGTGACTGCTTTACGTAGGATGCTAGTGCTTGCAAGCTAGCATTTGCTAACGATAGGTAGCAATCAATTGAGCAGAAGCAGAGCTCAAAACGCAGAACAACATCGAAACAAACAATTAGCGGGGACTCCAGATGAGCAAAAATACATAGATGCAACTGTTATTGGTCAATTTCAAATGACATTTAATATGCTGCCTCGCTAAGAATTTCTGAGAGAGGTAATCTCTGTTGGCAACTGCGAGAAGCAACATGGAACGGCAGTGTAGCTAAAATGGAATGCACAGAGGATATTTTTAAACCGTGTTATGTTATTATATATAGAGCCACTACATTTAGAGGAAATGAATGGGAGCTTACTGAGGGTAAAAGGCCTCTGAGGCGAAGGCAGCGTCATGTTTCGTTTCTTTTTAGTGAAACTTTATTCATGTGAAACAGGCGTCAATAGCGATTCCGCGAGTGACTGGTCGAGGGCGATGACGTCAGAGCTACCAGGACTTCGCGCATGCGCAGCAGGGCTGAGTAGAGACCCCCTGAAAGCATAGTCGACCCCGAGTGCGTTTCGTCAGAAACGATAGCCTAGTGGATTAGAGCAAGAGTCTTGTGCGCAGAGATTTCGAGTTCGAGTCCCGGGAGTGGTGTGCTCCTTGTGAGCAGGGGAGTGCATTCGTGTACCAGCTGGGTCCGTGACTGGCTACCGACGCTGTAAAGAAAGAAGAAAAAGAAGACTGTCGGTATTCCTGCAACAGTTTCTCTCCCTACAGGTTTCATATGTACTTTCTTGCTCTGCAAATAAATTTGCATTATACTACTAGACAACCAATAAAATATATATTATTCTCCAATTAAATAATACCTCCTTTCCTACACATTGCACGCACAATATTTCAGTGGCAAAGCTTTCATATCCTGATAAATATGCTTAGCCTATGCCATTTTTCTCCAATTCAAAAACAATTTCATACTTCGGAAGGAACTTTCTCCATTCTGACACAAGCCCAAAGAAGCACTACTTACAATAACCACCAGATGGCTTTACATGCCTTCAATCATGATGCAAGTTCCAACAGCAGACTAACAACATTCTCTGGAAGTCATACCACAACAAACATTCGCTCTGTCTAATCAAGGCAAAACACATTTTCTCGCCCTGAATCCTCACGTGAACAGACGACAAAAAACTGGAAAAGTTCAAGTCCATTAATCCAGTCAGGTTCCAAAGACAGCCATAAAGTGCTGCAGAATGTAACGGAGACGAGGGAAAAAAGTGTGAAGACCAACATGAACTCAGTTAATTTATTCTTCCCAAGTGCACACAATAGGCATATGCATACATTTTCTGAGAGCATCTTCTCCATTCAGATTTTACATTACATCTATTTAGCACACGTTTTTATCCAAAGCGACTAAGCGACTACAAGTAAGTGCATACTGTAAGGTCGCTAACACCGTAGCCCAGCAGACTAGACAAGGTACAATTCACATCAAGCATCAGTCACCTGAAGTCATGAATATGTGGGGCAAAGGCTTTACAGAAGTCAGTAACACACAGGAAAAAGAAACAAAGCAAATGGAGACAAACAGTAAAGGTGTTTTTTTTTTTTTTAAGTAATTAAAAGCAGGGGAGGGCGGAGGGCGGCGATCAGGTCAGAAACTGTCTATAAAAGTGAGTCTTAAGGTTACGGCTGAGGTGCAGCAAGGATGGAGCAGTTCTGGGAAGGTGAGAAGGTCATTCCACCACTGTGGAGCAAGATGGGAGAAGTGGAGTGATCTGGTAGAACGACTAGCTTTCCAACCCATGGTAGGGGGTCAAAGTCGTCCTGCTGTTGCGGAATGAAGCGGCCGGGCAGTTGTATATGGGCTGATCATCTCGTGCAGATAGGAAGGGGCTGTCTTGTTTGCTGCATCACAGGCCAGAGTTAGGACTTTGAACTCTGGCCGCAACTGGCAGCCAGTGCAGGTTTCGATGCTGTCATCAGCGCATTGACTTGCGGTAGGAGTCAATGGTTTTTAAAAAGGCCATGACACAACACACTAAAAGATACTACTCCAAACAGAAAAGAAGCACAGTGCAAAAAAGCGTGGCATTTTGTTCCTCAGTTATTTAGCACAAAAAGAAAAAAACATTCCAGTCTACACAACAAGCCCAAAATTCACGCACATAATGAACCAAGAGAAGAAATATTACAAGTAGCACAATTAAAAACACGTCATCACATCATTCAATCATCATTCATAGAAATTTGCGGGTGCTCCAATAGCGGAAGGCAAACATCTAATGTAGCGAAAGTTCTTTTATCTGTGTTCACAGAGAGTGAGCTCAGTTCAGTGGAGTTGAGTCCACATTTCATGTGGACATCTCCCGTGCAAGGGCACAGCACAGTATGTGTTCTTCCTTTCGTACGCCAGTCTTGCGGGAACGTACACATCGTTCGGGTGCCGTACGGCTCGACCGTCCCATTTCCTCTCGCAGCCTGTGAGAAGACACCCAAAAACAAGTAAAACTTATTGACAAAGTAGAGGGACAGACAAATCTAGTATGATGGCTCAGTCTTGTTCCTCCTTTCAATCATACTTTCACAATCAAATTTGCTTTTTTCTTCATTAACAAGCATGCCACATTCATCACCTTATTCCTCAAAATAAATCAATTTCTCAGTCAGCCTTCAATTTCATTTTTTCAGCCAGACCCAGTTCTAGTGATTTCAACAATCTCCTCAGCAGCATTCTTTGCATGATGCTGGCCAGTATTTTACCCTCTTGATTGAACAACCAATGCATGAATGCAAAGAGGAAAATGGACTCACCACCTCACTGCGGGCCAATTCCTTGGCGTCTCAGCTGTCAATTCACAGAAGCCGACCAAGGAAGATGGGGGGTGCCGCTGCGGAAGCGAATGCCACCGCAATGCCGCAGTCGGGTGGTCACTGACCCTCCAATCCTCACACTAGGCAGGAAACAAAACATTTCCACAAAAGAGCTGAACGAAAAATCAAGTTTAAGACTCGCAATTCACTATACATTATTTCAGGGCCGGTTCTAGACTGCTCTGATGGGGGGGCTCGATCAGACATTTGGGGTGGGCAACTTTCAGTCCGTATCACACTATGCCATAGTACAATCTGCAGAACTTTTTTTTTTTTTTTTGGTATTTAAAATGTCTGATGACTAGAGGTGAAATACAGGTGGCATACATAAATTGAATATGAAAAATTATTAACTAGGCTAAGGTTATCACATGAAATTGCTAGTTTGTGTCCGTTTGAACAATAGGAAAACATCATGAAATGCCATCGCTTTCAAATGCACAAAGCAACCACTGAGGGCAAGAGCCTTCTTTTTATTAAACAAACGCTGCTATGCAACTCATCCATATCTAGGTTCTTGGTCAGGGATTTCTTTATGAGCAAAAATGACTAAATTCATTGATCAGTCGGAAGTGGGATGCTGCACCAGGGCAGTAGAAGCAAAGGAGTCCGTGTTTCACCAAAATCTGTGACCCGTCGAAGAGCTGACAGCAGATACATTTGGCTATCCTGGGCTACGTTAGGTAACCACGAAAAGGTGCACAATGATCATTCAGTTGAATAAAGCATGACTTCATCTACCGAGATAACACTAGCCGAACTACCTATCCTACGAAAAAGAACGAAAAGAACCAAGTGACTGCTTTACGTAGGATGCTAGTGCTTGCAAGCTAGCATTTGCTAACGATAGGTAGCAATCAATTGAGCAGAAGCAGAGCTCAAAACGCAGAACAACATCGAAACAAACAATTAGCGGGGACTCCAGATGAGCAAAAATACATAGATGCAACTGTTATTGGTCAATTTCAAATGACATTTAATATGCTGCCTCGCTAAGAATTTCTGAGAGAGGTAATCTCTGTTGGCAACTGCGAGAAGCAACATGGAACGGCAGTGTAGCTAAAATGGAATGCACAGAGGATATTTTTAAACCGTGTTATGTTATTATATATAGAGCCACTACATTTAGAGGAAATGAATGGGAGCTTACTGAGGGTAAAAGGCCTCTGAGGCGAAGGCAGCGTCATGTTTCGTTTCTTTTTAGTGAAACTTTATTCATGTGAAACAGGCGTCAATAGCGATTCCGCGAGTGACTGGTCGAGGGCGATGACGTCAGAGCTACCAGGACTTCGCGCATGCGCAGCAGGGCTGAGTAGAGACCCCCTGAAAGCATAGTCGACCCCGAGTGCGTTTCGTCAGAAACGATAGCCTAGTGGATTAGAGCAAGAGTCTTGTGCGCAGAGATTTCGAGTTCGAGTCCCGGGAGTGGTGTGCTCCTTGTGAGCAGGGGAGTGCATTCGTGTACCAGCTGGGTCCGTGACTGGCTACCGACGCTGTAAAGAAAGAAGAAAAAGAAGACTGTCGGTATTCCTGCAACAGTTTCTCTCCCTACAGGTTTCATATGTACTTTCTTGCTCTGCAAATAAATTTGCATTATACTACTAGACAACCAATAAAATATATATTATTCTCCAATTAAATAATACCTCCTTTCCTACACATTGCACGCACAATATTTCAGTGGCAAAGCTTTCATATCCTGATAAATATGCTTAGCCTATGCCATTTTTCTCCAATTCAAAAACAATTTCATACTTCGGAAGGAACTTTCTCCATTCTGACACAAGCCCAAAGAAGCACTACTTACAATAACCACCAGATGGCTTTACATGCCTTCAATCATGATGCAAGTTCCAACAGCAGACTAACAACATTCTCTGGAAGTCATACCACAACAAACATTCGCTCTGTCTAATCAAGGCAAAACACATTTTCTCGCCCTGAATCCTCACGTGAACAGACGACAAAAAACTGGAAAAGTTCAAGTCCATTAATCCAGTCAGGTTCCAAAGACAGCCATAAAGTGCTGCAGAATGTAACGGAGACGAGGGAAAAAAGTGTGAAGACCAACATGAACTCAGTTAATTTATTCTTCCCAAGTGCACACAATAGGCATATGCATACATTTTCTGAGAGCATCTTCTCCATTCAGATTTTACATTACATCTATTTAGCACACGTTTTTATCCAAAGCGACTAAGCGACTACAAGTAAGTGCATACTGTAAGGTCGCTAACACCGTAGCCCAGCAGACTAGACAAGGTACAATTCACATCAAGCATCAGTCACCTGAAGTCATGAATATGTGGGGCAAAGGCTTTACAGAAGTCAGTAACACACAGGAAAAAGAAACAAAGCAAATGGAGACAAACAGTAAAGGTGTTTTTTTTTTTTTTAAGTAATTAAAAGCAGGGGAGGGCGGAGGGCGGCGATCAGGTCAGAAACTGTCTATAAAAGTGAGTCTTAAGGTTACGGCTGAGGTGCAGCAAGGATGGAGCAGTTCTGGGAAGGTGAGAAGGTCATTCCACCACTGTGGAGCAAGATGGGAGAAGTGGAGTGATCTGGTAGAACGACTAGCTTTCCAACCCATGGTAGGGGGTCAAAGTCGTCCTGCTGTTGCGGAATGAAGCGGCCGGGCAGTTGTATATGGGCTGATCATCTCGTGCAGATAGGAAGGGGCTGTCTTGTTTGCTGCATCACAGGCCAGAGTTAGGACTTTGAACTCTGGCCGCAACTGGCAGCCAGTGCAGGTTTCGATGCTGTCATCAGCGCATTGACTTGCGGTAGGAGTCAATGGTTTTTAAAAAGGCCATGACACAACACACTAAAAGATACTACTCCAAACAGAAAAGAAGCACAGTGCAAAAAAGCGTGGCATTTTGTTCCTCAGTTATTTAGCACAAAAAGAAAAAAACATTCCAGTCTACACAACAAGCCCAAAATTCACGCACATAATGAACCAAGAGAAGAAATATTACAAGTAGCACAATTAAAAACACGTCATCACATCATTCAATCATCATTCATAGAAATTTGCGGGTGCTCCAATAGCGGAAGGCAAACATCTAATGTAGCGAAAGTTCTTTTATCTGTGTTCACAGAGAGTGAGCTCAGTTCAGTGGAGTTGAGTCCACATTTCATGTGGACATCTCCCGTGCAAGGGCACAGCACAGTATGTGTTCTTCCTTTCGTACGCCAGTCTTGCGGGAACGTACACATCGTTCGGGTGCCGTACGGCTCGACCGTCCCATTTCCTCTCGCAGCCTGTGAGAAGACACCCAAAAACAAATAAAACTTATTGACAAAGTAGAGGGACAGACAAATCTAGTATGATGGCTCAGTCTTGTTCCTCCTTTCAATCATACTTTCACAATCAAATTTGCTTTTTTCTTCATTAACAAGCATGCCACATTCATCACCTTATTCCTCAAAATAAATCAATTTCTCAGTCAGCCTTCAATTTCATTTTTTCAGCCAGACCCAGTTCTAGTGATTTCAACAATCTCCTCAGCAGCATTCTTTGCATGATGCTGGCCAGTATTTTACCCTCTTGATTGAACAACCAATGCATGAATGCAAAGAGGAAAATGGACTCACCACCTCACTGCGGGCCAATTCCTTGGCGTCTCAGCTGTCAATTCACAGAAGCCGACCAAGGAAGATGGGGGGTGCCACCGCGGAAGCAAATGCCACCGCAATGCCGCAGTCGGGTGGTCACTGACCCTCCAATCCTCACACTAGGCAGGAAACAAAACATTTCCACAAAAGAGCTGAACGAAAAATCAAGTTTAAGACTCGCAATTCACTATACATTATTTCAGGGCCGGTTCTAGACTGCTCTGATGGGGGGGCTCGATCAGACATTTGGGGTGGGCAACTTTCAGTCCGTATCACACTATGCCATAGTACAATCTGCAGAACTTTTTTTTTTTTTGGTATTTAAAATGTCTGATGACTAGAGGTGAAATACAGGTGGCATACATAAATTGAATATGAAAAATTATTAACTAGGCTAAGGTTATCACATGAAATTGCTAGTTTGTGTCCGTTTGAACAATAGGAAAACATCATGAAATGCCATCGCTTTCAAATGCACAAAGCAACCACTGAGGGCAAGAGCCATCTTTTTATTAAACAAACGCTGCTATGCAACTCATCCATATCTAGGTTCTTGGTCAGGGATTTCTTTATGAGCAAAAATGACTAAATTCATTGATCAGTCGGAAGTGGGATGCTGCACCAGGGCAGTAGAAGCAAAGGAGTCCGTGTTTCACCAAAATCTGTGACCCGTCGAAGAGCTGACAGCAGATACATTTGGCTATCCTGGGCTACGTTAGGTAACCACGAAAAGGTGCACAATGATCATTCAGTTGAATAAAGCATGACTTCATCTACCGAGATAACACTAGCCGAACTACCTATCCTACGAAAAAGAACGAAAAGAACCAAGTGACTGCTTTACGTAGGATGCTAGTGCTTGCAAGCTAGCATTTGCTAACGATAGGTAGCAATCAATTGAGCAGAAGCAGAGCTCAAAACGCAGAACAACATCGAAACAAACAATTAGCGGGGACTCCAGATGAGCAAAAATACATAGATGCAACTGTTATTGGTCAATTTCAAATGACATTTAATATGCTGCCTCGCTAAGAATTTCTGAGAGAGGTAATCTCTGTTGGCAACTGCGAGAAGCAACATGGAACGGCAGTGTAGCTAAAATGGAATGCACAGAGGATATTTTTAAACCGTGTTATGTTATTATATATACTGCCACAGTGGAGCCACTACATTTAGAGGAAATGAATGGGAGCTTACTGAGGGTAAAAGGCCTCTGAGGCGAAGGCAGCGTCATGTTTCGTTTCTTTTTAGTGAAACTTTATTCATGTCAAACAGGCGTCAATAGCGATTCCGCGAGTGACTGGTCGAGGGCGATGACGTCAGAGCTACCAGGACTTCGCGCATGCGCAGCAGGGCTGAGTAGAGACCCCCTGAAAGCATAGTCGACCCCGAGTGCGTTTCGTCAGAAACGATAGCCTAGTGGATTAGAGCAAGAGTCTTGTGCGCAGAGATTTCGAGTTCGAGTCCCGGGAGGTGAGTGCTCCTTGTGCGCAGGCGAGTGCATTCGTGTACCAGCTGGGTTTGTGACTGGCTACCGACGCTGTAAAGAAAGAAGAAAAAGAAGACTGTCGGTATTCCTGCAACAGTTTCTCTCCCTACAGGTTTCATATGTACTTTCTTGCTCTGCAAATAAATTTGCATTATACTACTAGATAACCAATAAAATATATATTATTCTCCAATTAAATAATACCTCCTTTCCTACCCATTGCACGCACAATATTTCATGGCAAAGCTTTCATATCCTGATAAATATGCTTAGCCTATGCCATTTTTCTCCAATTCAAAAACAATTTCATACTTCGGAAGGAACTTTCTCCATTCTGACACAAGCCCAAAGAAGCACTACTTACAATAACCACCAGATGGCTTTACATGCCTTCAATCATGATGCAAGTTCCAACAGCAGACTAACAACATTCTCTGGAAGTCATACCACAACAAACATTCGCTCTGTCTAATCAAGGCAAAACACATTTTCTCGCCCTGAATCCTCACGTGAACAGACGACAAAAAACTGGAAAAGTTCAAGTCCATTAATCCAGTCAGGTTCCAAAGACAGCCATAAAGTGCTGCAGAATGTAACGGAGACGAGGGAAAAAAGTGTGAAGACCAACATGAACTCAGTTAATTTATTCTTCCCAAGTGCACACAATAGGCATATGCATACATTTTCTGAGAGCATCTTCTCCATTCAGATTTTACATTACATCTATTTAGCACACGTTTTTATCCAAAGCGACTAAGCGACTACAAGTAAGTGCATACTGTAAGGTCGCTAACACTGTAGCCCAGCAGACTAGACAAGGTACAATTCACATCAAGCATCAGTCACCTGAAGTCATGAATATGTGGGGCAAAGGCTTTACAGAAGTCAGTAACACACAGGAAAAAGAAACAAAGCAAATGGAGACAAACAGTAAAGGTGTTTTTTTTTTTTAAGTAATTAAAAGCAGGGGAGGGCGGAGGGCGGCGATCAGGTCAGAAACTGTCTATAAAAGTGAGTCTTAAGGTTACGGCTGAGGTGCAGCAAGGATGGAGCAGTTCTGGGAAGGTGAGAAGGTCATTCCACCACTGTGGAGCAAGATGGGAGAAGTGGAGTGATCTGGTAGAACGACTAGCTTTCCAACCCATGGTAGGGGGTCAAAGTCGTCCTGCTGTTGCGGAATGAAGCGGCCGGGCAGTTGTATATGGGCTGATCATCTCGTGCAGATAGGAAGGGGCTGTCTTGTTTGCTGCATCACAGGCCAGAGTTAGGACTTTGAACTCTGGCCGCAACTGGCAGCCAGTGCAGGTTTCGATGCTGTCATCAGCGCATTGACTTGCGGTAGGAGTCAATGGTTTTTAAAAAGGCCATGACACAACACACTAAAAGATACTACTCCAAACAGAAAAGAAGCACAGTGCAAAAAAGCGTGGCATTTTGTTCCTCAGTTATTTAGCACAAAAAGAAAAAAACATTCCAGTCTACACAACAAGCCCAAAATTCACGCACATAATGAACCAAGAGAAGAAATATTACAAGTAGCACAATTAAAAACACGTCATCACATCATTCAATCATCATTCATAGAAATTTGCGGGTGCTCCAATAGCGGAAGGCAAACATCTAATGTAGCGAAAGTTCTTTTATCTGTGTTCACAGAGAGTGAGCTCAGTTCAGTGGAGTTGAGTCCACATTTCATGTGGACATCTCCCGTGCAAGGGCACAGCACAGTATGTGTTCTTCCTTTCGTACGCCAGTCTTGCGGGAACGTACACATCGTTCGGGTGCCGTACGGCTCGACCGTCCCATTTCCTCTCGCAGCCTGTGAGAAGACACCCAAAAACAAGTAAAACTTATTGACAAAGTAGAGGGACAGACAAATCTAGTATGATGGCTCAGTCTTGTTCCTCCTTTCAATCATACTTTCACAATCAAATTTGCTTTTTTCTTCATTAACAAGCATGCCACATTCATCACCTTATTCCTCAAAATAAATCAATTTCTCAGTCAGCCTTCAATTTCATTTTTTCAGCCAGACCCAGTTCTAGTGATTTCAACAATCTCCTCAGCAGCATTCTTTGCATGATGCTGGCCAGTATTTTACCCTCTTGATTGAACAACCAATGCATGAATGCAAAGAGGAAAATGGACTCACCACCTCACTGCGGGCCAATTCCTTGGCGTCTCAGCTGTCAATTCACAGAAGCCGACCAAGGAAGATGGGGGGTGCCGCTGCGGAAGCGAATGCCACCGCAATGCCGCAGTCGGGTGGTCACTGACCCTCCAATCCTCACACTAGGCAGGAAACAAAACATTTCCACAAAAGAGCTGAACGAAAAATCAAGTTTAAGACTCGCAATTCACTATACATTATTTCAGGGCCGGTTCTAGACTGCTCTGATGGGGGGGCTCGATCAGACATTTGGGGTGGGCAACTTTCAGTCCGTATCACACTATGCCATAGTACAATCTGCAGAACTTTTTTTTTTTTTTTTGGTATTTAAAATGTCTGATGACTAGAGGTGAAATACAGGTGGCATACATAAATTGAATATGAAAAATTATTAACTAGGCTAAGGTTATCACATGAAATTGCTAGTTTGTGTCCGTTTGAACAATAGGAAAACATCATGAAATGCCATCGCTTTCAAATGCACAAAGCAACCACTGAGGGCAAGAGCCTTCTTTTTATTAAACAAACGCTGCTATGCAACTCATCCATATCTAGGTTCTTGGTCAGGGATTTCTTTATGAGCAAAAATGACTAAATTCATTGATCAGTCGGAAGTGGGATGCTGCACCAGGGCAGTAGAAGCAAAGGAGTCCGTGTTTCACCAAAATCTGTGACCCGTCGAAGAGCTGACAGCAGATACATTTGGCTATCCTGGGCTACGTTAGGTAACCACGAAAAGGTGCACAATGATCATTCAGTTGAATAAAGCATGACTTCATCTACCGAGATAACACTAGCCGAACTACCTATCCTACGAAAAAGAACGAAAAGAACCAAGTGACTGCTTTACGTAGGATGCTAGTGCTTGCAAGCTAGCATTTGCTAACGATAGGTAGCAATCAATTGAGCAGAAGCAGAGCTCAAAACGCAGAACAACATCGAAACAAACAATTAGCGGGGACTCCAGATGAGCAAAAATACATAGATGCAACTGTTATTGGTCAATTTCAAATGACATTTAATATGCTGCCTCGCTAAGAATTTCTGAGAGAGGTAATCTCTGTTGGCAACTGCGAGAAGCAACATGGAACGGCAGTGTAGCTAAAATGGAATGCACAGAGGATATTTTTAAACCGTGTTATGTTATTATATATAGAGCCACTACATTTAGAGGAAATGAATGGGAGCTTACTGAGGGTAAAAGGCCTCTGAGGCGAAGGCAGCGTCATGTTTCGTTTCTTTTTAGTGAAACTTTATTCATGTGAAACAGGCGTCAATAGCGATTCCGCGAGTGACTGGTCGAGGGCGATGACGTCAGAGCTACCAGGACTTCGCGCATGCGCAGCAGGGCTGAGTAGAGACCCCCTGAAAGCATAGTCGACCCCGAGTGCGTTTCGTCAGAAACGATAGCCTAGTGGATTAGAGCAAGAGTCTTGTGCGCAGAGATTTCGAGTTCGAGTCCCGGGAGTGGTGTGCTCCTTGTGAGCAGGGGAGTGCATTCGTGTACCAGCTGGGTCCGTGACTGGCTACCGACGCTGTAAAGAAAGAAGAAAAAGAAGACTGTCGGTATTCCTGCAACAGTTTCTCTCCCTACAGGTTTCATATGTACTTTCTTGCTCTGCAAATAAATTTGCATTATACTACTAGACAACCAATAAAATATATATTATTCTCCAATTAAATAATACCTCCTTTCCTACACATTGCACGCACAATATTTCAGTGGCAAAGCTTTCATATCCTGATAAATATGCTTAGCCTATGCCATTTTTCTCCAATTCAAAAACAATTTCATACTTCGGAAGGAACTTTCTCCATTCTGACACAAGCCCAAAGAAGCACTACTTACAATAACCACCAGATGGCTTTACATGCCTTCAATCATGATGCAAGTTCCAACAGCAGACTAACAACATTCTCTGGAAGTCATACCACAACAAACATTCGCTCTGTCTAATCAAGGCAAAACACATTTTCTCGCCCTGAATCCTCACGTGAACAGACGACAAAAAACTGGAAAAGTTCAAGTCCATTAATCCAGTCAGGTTCCAAAGACAGCCATAAAGTGCTGCAGAATGTAACGGAGACGAGGGAAAAAAGTGTGAAGACCAACATGAACTCAGTTAATTTATTCTTCCCAAGTGCACACAATAGGCATATGCATACATTTTCTGAGAGCATCTTCTCCATTCAGATTTTACATTACATCTATTTAGCACACGTTTTTATCCAAAGCGACTAAGCGACTACAAGTAAGTGCATACTGTAAGGTCGCTAACACCGTAGCCCAGCAGACTAGACAAGGTACAATTCACATCAAGCATCAGTCACCTGAAGTCATGAATATGTGGGGCAAAGGCTTTACAGAAGTCAGTAACACACAGGAAAAAGAAACAAAGCAAATGGAGACAAACAGTAAAGGTGTTTTTTTTTTTTTAAGTAATTAAAAGCAGGGGAGGGCGGAGGGCGGCGATCAGGTCAGAAACTGTCTATAAAAGTGAGTCTTAAGGTTACGGCTGAGGTGCAGCAAGGATGGAGCAGTTCTGGGAAGGTGAGAAGGTCATTCCACCACTGTGGAGCAAGATGGGAGAAGTGGAGTGATCTGGTAGAACGACTAGCTTTCCAACCCATGGTAGGGGGTCAAAGTCGTCCTGCTGTTGCGGAATGAAGCGGCCGGGCAGTTGTATATGGGCTGATCATCTCGTGCAGATAGGAAGGGGCTGTCTTGTTTGCTGCATCACAGGCCAGAGTTAGGACTTTGAACTCTGGCCGCAACTGGCAGCCAGTGCAGGTTTCGATGCTGTCATCAGCGCATTGACTTGCGGTAGGAGTCAATGGTTTTTAAAAAGGCCATGACACAACACACTAAAAGATACTACTCCAAACAGAAAAGAAGCACAGTGCAAAAAAGCGTGGCATTTTGTTCCTCAGTTATTTAGCACAAAAAGAAAAAAACATTCCAGTCTACACAACAAGCCCAAAATTCACGCACATAATGAACCAAGAGAAGAAATATTACAAGTAGCACAATTAAAAACACGTCATCACATCATTCAATCATCATTCATAGAAATTTGCGGGTGCTCCAATAGCGGAAGGCAAACATCTAATGTAGCGAAAGTTCTTTTATCTGTGTTCACAGAGAGTGAGCTCAGTTCAGTGGAGTTGAGTCCACATTTCATGTGGACATCTCCCGTGCAAGGGCACAGCACAGTATGTGTTCTTCCTTTCGTACGCCAGTCTTGCGGGAACGTACACATCGTTCGGGTGCCGTACGGCTCGACCGTCCCATTTCCTCTCGCAGCCTGTGAGAAGACACCCAAAAAC
>JARABX010000453.1:2500-7500 GCA_029721435.1 Gymnothorax reevesii
TCTGCTTTCCCGCTAATTCAACTGGTCACCCGCCTGGACTTTGTCATTTTTCTGCTTTCCCGATAATTCAACTGGTCACCCGCTTGGGACTTTGTCATTTTTCTGCTTTCCCGCTAATTCAACTGGTCACCCGCCTGGGACTTTGTCATTTTTCTGCTTTCCCGCTAATTCAACTGGTCACCCGCCTGGGACTTTGTCATTTTTCTGCTTTCCCGCTGATTCAACTGGTCACCCGCCTGGGACTTTGTCATTTTTCTGCTTTCCCGTTAATTCAACTGGTCACCCGCCTGGGACTTAGCCGAATTTTCGGAAGGAAAAAAAAAGGGTCAGCTTTTAAATCGGCTTCCATCCAAAACATTAAGACCAGCCAGGTGAAGAGGGAAACGCCGGTTCGACCCGTTCCCCGGGTGCCCTGACCCTCCGCCCGGGCAGCCGGGTTCCACGGGGTGCCCTCTTCCTCTGTGGGTGCCTGGCCATCCCGCCATCCCTCGCAGGGCCCGCCCCGACCACGCCCCGTCACTGCCGGCCTTGCCCCTGGGCCTGGGAGGAGGTGCACGACCCTCCGACCTCCGGCCGGACTCACCGCTTCCACGGGGTGCCTTGCCCATCCGTGGGGGGACCTGCCAGCCCGAAGTCCCCCCCAGGGCCCGCCCCAACCTCCCCTCTGGGCCTGGGAGGATGCTGTGACCTTTAGGCCCGGTGCGCGGGCTCTCAGCCCTTCGGCCGGGCTCTCCGCTTTGCCGGGGAGCCCCGCTCCTCCAGGGGTGCTCTGCCATCACAACATCCCACACAGGGCTCGCCCCACACCAGGCCGAAGCTCTCCCTGCCTCCCCGCTGCTCCTGGGAGGAGGCTGTGACCTCAAGGCCAGGGGCCAGGCCCTCCGTCCCTCCGGCCCGGGTGCCCACTTTGTCGGGCTGCCCTGCTCTTCCCGGGGAGCCCTGCCATCCCAACATCCCACCCAGGGCTCGCCCCACACCCGCCCAAGCTCTCCCAGCCTCCCCCCTGGCCCTGGGAGGAGGCTGTGACCTTTGGGCTAGGGGCCAGGCCCTCAGTCCCTCCGGCCCAGGTCACCACTTTGTCGGGCTGCCCTGCTCCTCCAGGGGAGCCCTGCCATCCCAACATACCTCCCTGGACCCGCCTCAGACCAGCCCAAGCTCTCCCGGCCTCCCCCCTGGCCCTGGGAGGAGGCTGTGACCTTTGGGATAGGGGCCAGGCCCTCAGTCCCTCCGGCCCGGGTCACCACTTTGTCGGGCTGCCCTGCTCTTCCAGGGGAGCCCTGCCATCCCAAAATCTCTCCCAGGGCCCGCCCAGGCCTCTCCCGGCCTCCCCCCTGGGCCTGAAAGGAGGCTGTGACCTCTAGGCCAGGGGCCAGGCCCTCCGTCTCTCCGGCCCGGGTCCCCACTTTGCCGGGCTGCCCTGCTCCTCCAGGGGTGCCCTGCCATCCCAACATCCCACCCAGGGCTCGCCCCACACCCGCCCAAGCTCTCCCAGCCTCCCCCCTGGGACTGGAAGGAGGCTGTGACCTTTAGGCCAGGGGCCAGGCCCTCCGTCTCTCCGGCCCGGGTGCCCACATTGTCGGGCTGCCCTGCTCCTCCAGGGGGGGCCCGCCATCCCAACATACCTCCCAGGGCCAGCCTCAGTCCCGCCCAAGCTTTCCCGGCCTCCCCCCTGGGCCTGGGAGGAGGCTGTGACCTTTGGGATAGGGGCCAGGCCCTCAGTCCCTCCGGCCCGGGTCACCACTTTGTCGGGCTGCCCTGCTCTTCCAGGGGAGCCCTGCCATCCCAAAATCTCTCCCAGGGCCCGCCCAGGCCTCTCCCGGCCTCCCCCCTGGGCCTGAAAGGAGGCTGTGACCTCTAGGCCAGGGGCCAGGCCCTCCGTCTCTCCGGCCCGGGTCCCCACTTTGCCGGGCTGCCCTGCTCCTCCAGGGGTGCCCTGCCATCCCAACATCCCACCCAGGGCTCGCCCCACACCCGCCCAAGCTCTCCCAGCCTCCCCCCTGGCCCTGGGAGGAGGCTGTGACCTTTAGGCCAGGGGCCAGGCCCTCCGTCCCTCCGGCACGGGTCACCACTTTGTCGGGCTGCCCTGCTCTTCCCGGGGAGCCCTGCCATCCCAACATCCCACCCAGGGCTCGCCCCACACCCGCCCAAGCTCTCCCAGCCTCCCCCCTGGCCCTGGGAGGAGGCTGTGACCTTTGGGCTAGGGGCCAGGCCCTCAGTCCCTCCGGCCCAGGTCACCACTTTGTCGGGCTGCCCTGCTCCTCCAGGGGAGCCCTGCCATCCCAACATACCTCCCTGGACCCGCCTCAGACCAGCCCAAGCTCTCCCGGCCTCCCCCCTGGCCCTGGGAGGAGGCTGTGACCTTTGGGCTAGGGGCCAGGCCCTCAGTCCCTCCGGCCCAGGTCACCACTTTGTCGGGCTGCCCTTCTCTTCCAGGGGAGCCCTGCCATCCCTAAATCTCTCCCAGGGCCCGCCCAAGCTCTCCCGGCCTCACCCCTGGGCCCTGGAGGAGGCTTTGACCTTACGGCCCGGTGCTCGTCCCTCCGTCTCTCTGGCCGGGCCTTCCGCTTCGACGGGGGTGGCCCGCTCCACCAGGGGTGCCCTGCCATCCCAACATCCCACCCAGGCCTCGCCTCACACCCGCCCAAGCTCTCCCAGCCTCCCCCCTGGGACTGGAAGGAGGCTGTGACCTTTAGGCCAGGGGCCAGGCCCTCCGTCTCTCCGGCCCGGGTGCCCACTTTGTCGGGCTGCCCTGCTCCTCCAGGGGGGCCCTGCCATCCCAACATACCTCCCAGGGCCAGCCTCAGTCCCGCCCAAGCTTTCCCGGCCTCCCCCCTGGGCCTGGGCGGAGGCTGTGACCTTTGGGATAGGGGCCAGGCCCTCAGTCCCTCCGGCCCGGGTCACCACTTTGTCGGGCTGCCCTGCTCTTCCAGGGGAGCCCTGCCATCCCAAAATCTCTCCCAGGGCCCGCCCAGGCCTCTCCCGGCCTCCCCCCTGGGCCTGAAAGGAGGCTGTGACCTCTAGGCCAGGGGCCAGGCCCTCCGTCTCTCCGGCCCGGGTCCCCACTTTGCCGGGCTGCCCTGCTCCTCCAGGGGTGCCCTGCCATCCCAACATCCCACCCAGGGCTCGCCCCACACCCGCCCAAGCTCTCCCAGCCTCCCCCCTGGCCCTGGGAGGAGGCTGTGACCTTTAGGCCAGGGGCCAGGCCCTCCGTCCCTCCGGCACGGGTCACCACTTTGTCGGGCTGCCCTGCTCTTCCCGGGGAGCCCTGCCATCCCAACATCCCACCCAGGGCTCGCCCCACACCCGCCCAAGCTCTCCCAGCCTCCCCCCTGGCCCTGGGAGGAGGCTGTGACCTTTGGGCTAGGGGCCAGGCCCTCAGTCCCTCCGGCCCAGGTCACCACTTTGTCGGGCTGCCCTGCTCCTCCAGGGGAGCCCTGCCATCCCAACATACCTCCCTGGACCCGCCTCAGACCAGCCCAAGCTCTCCCGGCCTCCCCCCTGGCCCTGGGAGGAGGCTGTGACCTTTGGGCTAGGGGCCAGGCCCTCAGTCCCTCCGGCCCGGGTCACCACTTTGTCGGGCTGCCCTGCTCTTCCAGGGGAGCCCTGCCATCCCAAAATCTCTCCCAGGGCCCGCCCAGGCCTCTCCCGGCCTCCCCCCTGGGCCTGAAAGGAGGCTGTGACCTCTAGGCCAGGGGCCAGGCCCTCCGTCTCTCCGGCCCGGGTCCCCACTTTGCCGGGCTGCCCTGCTCCTCCAGGGGTGCCCTGCCATCCCAACATCCCACCCAGGGCTCGCCCCACACCCGCCCAAGCTCTCCCAGCCTCCCCCCTGGGCCTGAAAGGAGGCTGTGACCTCTAGGCCAGGGGCCAGGCCCTCCGTCCCTCCGGCCCGGGTCACCACTTTGTAGGGCTGCCCTGCTCTTCCAGGGAAGCCCTGCCATCCAAAAATCTCTCCCAGGGCCCGCCCAGGCCTCTCCCGGCCTCCCCGCTGCTCCTGGGAGGAGGCTGTGACCTTTAGGCCAGGGGCCAGGCCCTCAGTCCCTCCGGCCCAGGTCACCACTTTGTCGGGCTGCCCTGCTTTTCCAGGGGAGCCCTGCTATCCCAAAATCTCTCCCAGGGCCCGCCCAGGCCTCTCCCGGCCTCCCCCCTGGGCCTGAAAGGATGCTGTGACCTCTAGGCCAGGGGCCAGGCCCTCCGTCTCTCCGGCCCGGGTCCCCACTTTGCCGGGCTGCCCTGCTCCTCCAGGGGAGCCCTGCCATCCCAACATACCTCCCAGGATCCGCCTCAGACCCGCCCAATCTCTCCCGGCCTCCTCCCTGGGCCTTGGAGGAGGCTGTGACCTGTGGGCTAGGGGCCAGGCCCTCAGTCCCTCTGGCCCGGGTCACCACTTCGTCGGGCTGCCCTGCTCTTCCAGGGGAACCCTGCCATCCCAAAATCTCCCCCAGTGCCCGCCCCGGCCTCTCCCGGCCTTCCCGCCGCACCTGGGAGGAGGCTGTGACCTTAAGGCCAGGGACCAGGCCCTCCGCCCTCCGGCCCGGCTCACCGCTTCTACGGGGGTTGCCTGGTCCTCCATGAGGGCCCTTCCATCCCAAAATCTCTCCCAGGGCAAGACCCGTACCCCCGGGGGCCTGCCCTTGACTCCAGGCCTCTGCCGTTTCCCGCCATGCCTCCCCTGCCCTTTCACTTTCCCGGGACCCCTGCCTTGCCTGCCCGGCTCCCACCCCTACCCTCCATACCCCCCTCGCCTAACCAGGCTCTCCACTTTACCCGGGGGGCCCAAACTTAAGCCCCCCCACCCATAAATCCCAGCTAGTGCGCTGTTTCAAGAAAGCGAGCAACTGGTCACCCGCAGCCAATTTTGCACAACTGGTCACCCGCGCTGGACTTAGGCTATGACAGGGCTGTGGGACTTTGAAATTTTGCGCTCCACAACTGGTCACCCGTGTGGGACTTAGGCTATATCAGAGTCGGTTCTCTTTGCAACTGGGCACCCGAGGGACTTT
>JARABX010000453.1:17500-20000 GCA_029721435.1 Gymnothorax reevesii
GGCCATCCCGCCATCCCTCGCAGGGCCCGCCCCGACCACGCCCC
This sequence comes from Gymnothorax reevesii, assembly GCA_029721435.1. Lineage (NCBI taxonomy): Eukaryota > Metazoa > Chordata > Actinopteri > Anguilliformes > Muraenidae > Gymnothorax > Gymnothorax reevesii. Next base: position 17,545 of record JARABX010000453.1, read on the forward strand.
GTCACTGCCGGCCTTGCCCCTGGGCCTGGGAGGAGGTGCACGACCCTCCGACCTCCGGCCGGACTCACCGCTTCCACGGGGTGCCTTGCCCATCCGTGGGGGGACCTGCCAGCCCGAAGTCCCCCCCAGGGCCCGCCCCAACCTCCCCTCTGGGCCTGGGAGGATGCTGTGACCTTTAGGCCCGGTGCGCGGGCTCTCAGCCCTTCGGCCGGGCTCTCCGCTTTGCCGGGGAGCCCCGCTCCTCCAGGGGTGCTCTGCCATCACAACATCCCACACAGGGCTCGCCCCACACCAGGCCGAAGCTCTCCCTGCCTCCCCGCTGCTCCTGGGAGGAGGCTGTGACCTCAAGGCCAGGGGCCAGGCCCTCCGTCCCTCCGGCCCGGGTGCCCACTTTGTCGGGCTGCCCTGCTCTTCCCGGGGAGCCCTGCCATCCCAACATCCCACCCAGGGCTCGCCCCACACCCGCCCAAGCTCTCCCAGCCTCCCCCCTGGCCCTGGGAGGAGGCTGTGACCTTTGGGCTAGGGGCCAGGCCCTCAGTCCCTCCGGCCCAGGTCACCACTTTGTCGGGCTGCCCTGCTCCTCCAGGGGAGCCCTGCCATCCCAACATACCTCCCTGGACCCGCCTCAGACCAGCCCAAGCTCTCCCGGCCTCCCCCCTGGCCCTGGGAGGAGGCTGTGACCTTTGGGATAGGGGCCAGGCCCTCAGTCCCTCCGGCCCGGGTCACCACTTTGTCGGGCTGCCCTGCTCTTCCAGGGGAGCCCTGCCATCCCAAAATCTCTCCCAGGGCCCGCCCAGGCCTCTCCCGGCCTCCCCCCTGGGCCTGAAAGGAGGCTGTGACCTCTAGGCCAGGGGCCAGGCCCTCCGTCTCTCCGGCCCGGGTCCCCACTTTGCCGGGCTGCCCTGCTCCTCCAGGGGTGCCCTGCCATCCCAACATCCCACCCAGGGCTCGCCCCACACCCGCCCAAGCTCTCCCAGCCTCCCCCCTGGGACTGGAAGGAGGCTGTGACCTTTAGGCCAGGGGCCAGGCCCTCCGTCTCTCCGGCCCGGGTGCCCACATTGTCGGGCTGCCCTGCTCCTCCAGGGGGGCCCTGCCATCCCAACATACCTCCCAGGGCCAGCCTCAGTCCCGCCCAAGCTTTCCCGGCCTCCCCCCTGGGCCTGGGAGGAGGCTGTGACCTTTGGGATAGGGGCCAGGCCCTCAGTCCCTCCGGCCCGGGTCACCACTTTGTCGGGCTGCCCTGCTCTTCCAGGGGAGCCCTGCCATCCCAAAATCTCTCCCAGGGCCCGCCCAGGCCTCTCCCGGCCTCCCCCCTGGGCCTGAAAGGAGGCTGTGACCTCTAGGCCAGGGGCCAGGCCCTCCGTCTCTCCGGCCCGGGTCCCCACTTTGCCGGGCTGCCCTGCTCCTCCAGGGGTGCCCTGCCATCCCAACATCCCACCCAGGGCTCGCCCCACACCCGCCCAAGCTCTCCCAGCCTCCCCCCTGGCCCTGGGAGGAGGCTGTGACCTTTAGGCCAGGGGCCAGGCCCTCCGTCCCTCCGGCACGGGTCACCACTTTGTCGGGCTGCCCTGCTCTTCCCGGGGAGCCCTGCCATCCCAACATCCCACCCAGGGCTCGCCCCACACCCGCCCAAGCTCTCCCAGCCTCCCCCCTGGCCCTGGGAGGAGGCTGTGACCTTTGGGCTAGGGGCCAGGCCCTCAGTCCCTCCGGCCCAGGTCACCACTTTGTCGGGCTGCCCTGCTCCTCCAGGGGAGCCCTGCCATCCCAACATACCTCCCTGGACCCGCCTCAGACCAGCCCAAGCTCTCCCGGCCTCCCCCCTGGCCCTGGGAGGAGGCTGTGACCTTTGGGCTAGGGGCCAGGCCCTCAGTCCCTCCGGCCCAGGTCACCACTTTGTCGGGCTGCCCTTCTCTTCCAGGGGAGCCCTGCCATCCCTAAATCTCTCCCAGGGCCCGCCCAAGCTCTCCCGGCCTCACCCCTGGGCCCTGGAGGAGGCTTTGACCTTACGGCCCGGTGCTCGTCCCTCCGTCTCTCTGGCCGGGCCTTCCGCTTCGACGGGGGTGGCCCGCTCCACCAGGGGTGCCCTGCCATCCCAACATCCCACCCAGGCCTCGCCTCACACCCGCCCAAGCTCTCCCAGCCTCCCCCCTGGGACTGGAAGGAGGCTGTGACCTTTAGGCCAGGGGCCAGGCCCTCCGTCTCTCCGGCCCGGGTGCCCACTTTGTCGGGCTGCCCTGCTCCTCCAGGGGGGCCCTGCCATCCCAACATACCTCCCAGGGCCAGCCTCAGTCCCGCCCAAGCTTTCCCGGCCTCCCCCCTGGGCCTGGGCGGAGGCTGTGACCTTTGGGATAGGGGCCAGGCCCTCAGTCCCTCCGGCCCGGGTCACCACTTTGTCGGGCTGCCCTGCTCTTCCAGGGGAGCCCTGCCATCCCAAAATCTCTCCCAGGGCCCGCCCA
>JARABX010000454.1:7500-10000 GCA_029721435.1 Gymnothorax reevesii
AACATACCTCCCAGGGCCAGCCTCAGTCCCGCCCAAGCTTTCCCGGCCTCCCCCCTGGGCCTGGGAGGAGGCTGTGACCTTTGGGATAGGGGCCAGGCCCTCAGTCGCTCCGGCCCGGGTCACCACTTTGTCGGGCTGCCCTGCTCTTCCAGGGGAGCCCTGCCATCCCAAAATCTCTCCCAGGGCCCGCCCAGGCCTCTCCCGGCCTCCCCCCTGGGCCTGAAAGGATGCTGTGACCTCTAGGCCAGGGGCCAGGCCCTCCGTCTCTCCGGCCCGGGTCCCCACTTTGCCGGGCTGCCCTGCTCCTCCAGGGGTGCCCTGCCATCCCAACATCCCACCCAGGGCTCGCCCCACACCCGCCCAAGCTCTCCCAGCCTCCCCCCTGGGACTGGAAGGGGGCTGTGACCTTTAGGCCAGGGGCCAGGCCCTCCGTCTCTCCGGCCCGGGTGCCCACTTTGTCGGGCTGCCCTGCTCTTCCAGGGGAGCCCTGCCATCCCAAAATCTCTCCCAGGGCCCGCCCAGGCCTCTCCCGGCCTCCCCCCTGGGCCTGAAAGGAGGCTGTGACCTCTAGGCCAGGGGCCAGGCCCTCCGTCTCTCCGGCCCGGGTCCCCACTTTGCCGGGCTGCCCTGCTCCTCCAGGGGTGCCCTGCCATCCCAACATCCCACCCAGGGCTCGCCCCACACCCGCCCAAGCTCTCCCAGCCTCCCCCCTGGCCCTGGGAGGAGGCTGTGACCTTTGGGCTAGGGGCCAGGCCCTCAGTCCCTCCGGCCCAGGTCACCACTTTGTCGGGCTGCCCTGCTCCTCCAGGGGAGCCCTGCCATCCCAACATACCTCCCTGGACCCGCCTCAGACCAGCCCAAGCTCTCCCGGCCTCCCCCCTGGCCCTGGGAGGAGGCTGTGACCTTTGGGCTAGGGGCCAGGCCCTCAGTCCCTCCGGCCCAGGTCACCACTTTGTCGGGCTGCCCTTCTCTTCCAGGGGAGCCCTGCCATCCCTAAATCTCTCCCAGGGCCCGCCCAAGCTCTCCCGGCCTCACCCCTGGGCCCTGGAGGAGGCTGTGACCTCTAGGCCAGGGGCCAGGCCCTCCGTCTCTCCGGCCCGGGTCCCCACTTTGCCGGGCTGCCCTGCTCCTCCAGGGGTGCCCTGCCATCCCAACATCCCACCCAGGGCTCGCCCCACACCCGCCCAAGCTCTCCCAGCCTCCCCCCTGGCCCTGGGAGGAGGCTGTGACCTTTGGGCTAGGGGCCAGGCCCTCAGTCCCTCCGGCCCAGGTCACCACTTTGTCGGGCTGCCCTGCTCCTCCAGGGGAGCCCTGCCATCCCAACATACCTCCCTGGACCCGCCTCAGACCAGCCCAAGCTCTCCCGGCCTCCCCCCTGGCCCTGGGAGGAGGCTGTGACCTTTGGGCTAGGGGCCAGGCCCTCAGTCCCTCCGGCCCAGGTCACCACTTTGTCGGGCTGCCCTTCTCTTCCAGGGGAGCCCTGCCATTCCTAAATCTCTCCCAGGGCCCGCCCAAGCTCTCCCGGCCTCACCCCTGGGCCCTGGAGGAGGCTTTGACCTTAAGGCCCGGTGCTCGTCCCTCCGTCTCTCCGGCCGGGCCTTCCGCTTCGACGGGGGTGGCCCGCTCCACCAGGGGTGCCCTGCCATCCCAACATCCCACCCAGGGCTCGCCCCACACCCGCCCAAGCTCTCCCAGCCTCCCCCCTGGGACTGGAAGGAGGCTGTGACCTTTAGGCCAGGGGCCAGGCCCTCCGTCTCTCCGGCCCGGGTGCCCACTTTGTCGGGCTGCCCTGCTCCTCCAGGGGGGCCCTGCCATCCCAACATACCTCCCAGGGCCAGCCTCAGTCCCGCCCAAGCTTTCCCGGCCTCCCCCCTGGGCCTGGGCGGAGGCTGTGACCTTTGGGATAGGGGCCAGGCCCTCAGTCCCTCCGGCCCGGGTCACCACTTTGTCGGGCTGCCCTGCTCTTCCAGGGGAGCCCTGCCATCCCAACATCCCACCCAGGGCTCGCCCCACACCCGCCCAAGCTCTCCCAGCCTCCCCCCTGGGCCTGAAAGGAGGCTGTGACCTCTAGGCCAGGGGCCAGGCCCTCCGTCCCTCCGGCCCGGGTCACCACTTTGTAGGGCTGCCCTGCTCTTCCAGGGAAGCCCTGCCATCCAAAAATCTCTCCCAGGGCCCGCCCAGGCCTCTCCCGGCCTCCCCGCTGCTCCTGGGAGGAGGCTGTGACCTTTAGGCCAGGGGCCAGGCCCTCAGTCCCTCCGGCCCAGGTCACCACTTTGTCGGGCTGCCCTGCTCTTCCAGGGGAGCCCTGCCATCCCAAAATCTCTCCCAGGGCCCGCCCAGGCCTCTCCCGGCCTCCCCCCTGGGCCTGAAAGGATGCTGTGACCTCTAGGCCAGGGGCCAGGCCCTCCGTCTCTCCGGCCCGGGTCCCCACTTTGCCGGGCTGCCCTGCTCCTCCAGGGGAGCCCTGCCATCCCAACATACCTCCCAGGACCCGCCTCAG
>JARABX010000454.1:20000-25000 GCA_029721435.1 Gymnothorax reevesii
TTTTTTCTGCTTCCCGCTAATTCAACTGGTCACCCGCCTGGGACTTTGTCATTTTTCTGCTTTCCCGTTAATTCAACTGGTCACCCGCCTGGGACTTTGTCATTTTTCTGCTTTCCCGTTAATTCAACTGGTCACCCGCCTGGGACTTTGTCATTTTTCTGCTTTCCCGTTAATTCAACTGGTCACCCGCCTGGGACTTTGTCATTTTTCTGCTTTCCCGTTAATTCAACTGGTCACCCGCCTGGGACTTTGTCATTTTTTTCTGCTTCCCGCTAATTCAACTGGTCACCCGCCTGGGACTTTGTCATTTTTCTGCTTTCCCGCTAATTCAACTGGTCACCCGCCTGGGACTTTGTCATTTTTCTGCTTTCCCGATAATTCAACTGGTCACCCGCTTGGGACTTTGTCATTTTTCTGCTTTCCCGCTAATTCAACTGGTCACCCGCCTGGGACTTTGTCATTTTTCTGCTTTCCCGCTAATTCAACTGGTCACCCGCCTGGGACTTTGTCATTTTTCTGCTTTCCCGCTGATTCAACTGGTCACCCGCCTGGGACTTTGTCATTTTTCTGCTTTCCCGTTAATTCAACTGGTCACCCGCCTGGGACTTAGCCGAATTTTCGGAAGGAAAAAAAAAAGGGTCAGCTTTTAAATCGGCTTCCATCCAAAACATTAAGACCAGCCAGGTGAAGAGGGAGACGCCGGTTCGACCCGTTCCCCGGGTGCCCTGACCCTCCGCCCGGGCAGCCGGGTTCCACGGGGTGCCCTCTTCCTCTGTGGGTGCCTGGCCATCCCGCCATCCCTCGCAGGGCCCGCCCCGACCACGCCCCGTCACTGCCGGCCTTGCCCCTGGGCCTGGGAGGAGGTGCACGACCCTCCGACCTCCGGCCGGGCTCACCGCTTCCACGGGGTGCCTTGCCCATCCGTGGGGGGACCTGCCAGCCCGAAGTCCCCCCCAGGGCCCGCCCCAACCTCCCCTCTGGGCCTGGGAGGATGCTGTGACCTTTAGGCCCGGTGCGCGGGCTCTCAGCCCTTCGGCCGGGCTCTCCGCTTTGCCGGGGAGCCCCGCTCCTCCAGGGGTGCTCTGCCATCACAACATCCCACACAGGGCTCGCCCCACACCCGCCGAAGCTCTCCCTGCCTCCCCGCTGCTCCTGGGAGGAGGCTGTGACCTCAAGGCCAGGGGCCAGGCCCTCCGTCCCTCCGGCCCGGGTGCCCACTTTGTCGGGCTGCCCTGCTCCTCCAGGGGGGCCCTGCCATCCCAACATACCTCCCAGGGCCAGCCTCAGTCCCGCCCAAGCTCTCCCGGCCTCCCCCCTGGGCCTGGGAGGAGGCTGTGACCTTTGGGATAGGGGCCAGGCCCTCCGTCCCTCCGGCCCGGGTGCCCACTTTGTCGGGCTGCCCTGCTCTTCCAGGGGAGCCCTGCCATCCCAAAATCTCTCCCAGGGCCCGCCCAGGCCTCTCCCGGCCTCCCCCCTGGGCCTGAAAGGAGGCTGTGACCTCTAGGCCAGGGGCCAGGCCCTCCGTCTCTCCGGCCCGGGTCCCCACTTTGCCGGGCTGCCCTGCTCCTCCAGGGGTGCCCTGCCATCCCAACATCCCACCCAGGGCTCGCCCCACACCCGCCCAAGCTCTCCCAGCCTCCCCCCTGGGACTGGAAGGAGGCTGTGACCTTTAGGCCAGGGGCCAGGCCCTCCGTCTCTCCGGCCCGGGTGCCCACATTGTCGGGCTGCCCTGCTCCTCCAGGGGGGCCCTGCCATCCCAACATACCTCCCAGGGCCAGCCTCAGTCCCGCCCAAGCTTTCCCGGCCTCCCCCCTGGGCCTGGGAGGAGGCTGTGACCTTTGGGATAGGGGCCAGGCCCTCAGTCGCTCCGGCCCGGGTCACCACTTTGTCGGGCTGCCCTGCTCTTCCAGGGGAGCCCTGCCATCCCAAAATCTCTCCCAGGGCCCGCCCAGGCCTCTCCCGGCCTCCCCCCTGGGCCTGAAAGGATGCTGTGACCTCTAGGCCAGGGGCCAGGCCCTCCGTCTCTCCGGCCCGGGTCCCCACTTTGCCGGGCTGCCCTGCTCCTCCAGGGGTGCCCTGCCATCCCAACATCCCACCCAGGGCTCGCCCCACACCCGCCCAAGCTCTCCCAGCCTCCCCCCTGGGACTGGAAGGGGGCTGTGACCTTTAGGCCAGGGGCCAGGCCCTCCGTCTCTCCGGCCCGGGTGCCCACTTTGTCGGGCTGCCCTGCTCTTCCAGGGGAGCCCTGCCATCCCAAAATCTCTCCCAGGGCCCGCCCAGGCCTCTCCCGGCCTCCCCCCTGGGCCTGAAAGGAGGCTGTGACCTCTAGGCCAGGGGCCAGGCCCTCCGTCTCTCCGGCCCGGGTCCCCACTTTGCCGGGCTGCCCTGCTCCTCCAGGGGTGCCCTGCCATCCCAACATCCCACCCAGGGCTCGCCCCACACCCGCCCAAGCTCTCCCAGCCTCCCCCCTGGCCCTGGGAGGAGGCTGTGACCTTTGGGCTAGGGGCCAGGCCCTCAGTCCCTCCGGCCCAGGTCACCACTTTGTCGGGCTGCCCTGCTCCTCCAGGGGAGCCCTGCCATCCCAACATACCTCCCTGGACCCGCCTCAGACCAGCCCAAGCTCTCCCGGCCTCCCCCCTGGCCCTGGGAGGAGGCTGTGACCTTTGGGCTAGGGGCCAGGCCCTCAGTCCCTCCGGCCCAGGTCACCACTTTGTCGGGCTGCCCTTCTCTTCCAGGGGAGCCCTGCCATCCCTAAATCTCTCCCAGGGCCCGCCCAAGCTCTCCCGGCCTCACCCCTGGGCCCTGGAGGAGGCTGTGACCTCTAGGCCAGGGGCCAGGCCCTCCGTCTCTCCGGCCCGGGTCCCCACTTTGCCGGGCTGCCCTGCTCCTCCAGGGGTGCCCTGCCATCCCAACATCCCACCCAGGGCTCGCCCCACACCCGCCCAAGCTCTCCCAGCCTCCCCCCTGGCCCTGGGAGGAGGCTGTGACCTTTGGGCTAGGGGCCAGGCCCTCAGTCCCTCCGGCCCAGGTCACCACTTTGTCGGGCTGCCCTGCTCCTCCAGGGGAGCCCTGCCATCCCAACATACCTCCCTGGACCCGCCTCAGACCAGCCCAAGCTCTCCCGGCCTCCCCCCTGGCCCTGGGAGGAGGCTGTGACCTTTGGGCTAGGGGCCAGGCCCTCAGTCCCTCCGGCCCAGGTCACCACTTTGTCGGGCTGCCCTTCTCTTCCAGGGGAGCCCTGCCATTCCTAAATCTCTCCCAGGGCCCGCCCAAGCTCTCCCGGCCTCACCCCTGGGCCCTGGAGGAGGCTTTGACCTTAAGGCCCGGTGCTCGTCCCTCCGTCTCTCCGGCCGGGCCTTCCGCTTCGACGGGGGTGGCCCGCTCCACCAGGGGTGCCCTGCCATCCCAACATCCCACCCAGGGCTCGCCCCACACCCGCCCAAGCTCTCCCAGCCTCCCCCCTGGGACTGGAAGGAGGCTGTGACCTTTAGGCCAGGGGCCAGGCCCTCCGTCTCTCCGGCCCGGGTGCCCACTTTGTCGGGCTGCCCTGCTCCTCCAGGGGGGCCCTGCCATCCCAACATACCTCCCAGGGCCAGCCTCAGTCCCGCCCAAGCTTTCCCGGCCTCCCCCCTGGGCCTGGGCGGAGGCTGTGACCTTTGGGATAGGGGCCAGGCCCTCAGTCCCTCCGGCCCGGGTCACCACTTTGTCGGGCTGCCCTGCTCTTCCAGGGGAGCCCTGCCATCCCAACATCCCACCCAGGGCTCGCCCCACACCCGCCCAAGCTCTCCCAGCCTCCCCCCTGGGCCTGAAAGGAGGCTGTGACCTCTAGGCCAGGGGCCAGGCCCTCCGTCCCTCCGGCCCGGGTCACCACTTTGTAGGGCTGCCCTGCTCTTCCAGGGAAGCCCTGCCATCCAAAAATCTCTCCCAGGGCCCGCCCAGGCCTCTCCCGGCCTCCCCGCTGCTCCTGGGAGGAGGCTGTGACCTTTAGGCCAGGGGCCAGGCCCTCAGTCCCTCCGGCCCAGGTCACCACTTTGTCGGGCTGCCCTGCTCTTCCAGGGGAGCCCTGCCATCCCAAAATCTCTCCCCGCGACCGCCCCGGGCTCTCCCGGCCTCCCCCCTGGGCCTGAAAGGATGCTGTGACCTCTAGGCCAGGGGCCAGGCCCTCCGTCTCTCCGGCCCGGGTCCCCACTTTGCCGGGCTGCCCTGCTCCTCCAGGGGAGCCCTGCCATCCCAACATACCTCCCAGGACCCGCCTCAGACCCGCCCAATCTCTCCCGGCCTCCTCCCTGGGCCTTGGAGGAGGCTGTGACCTGTGGGCTAGGGGCCAGGCCCTCAGTCCCTCTGGCCCGGGTCACCACTTCGTCGGGCTGCCCTGCTCTTCCAGGGGAACCCTGCCATCCCAAAATCTCCCCCAGTGCCCGCCCCGGCCTCTCCCGGCCTTCCCGCCGCACCTGGGAGGAGGCTGTGACCTTAAGGCCAGGGACCAGGCCCTCCGCCCTCCGGCCTGGCTCACCGCTTCTACGGGGGTTGCCTGGTCCTCCATGAGGGCCCTTCTATCCCAAAATCTCTCCCAGGGCAAGACCCGTACCCCCGGGGGCCTGCCCTTGACTCCAGGCCTCTGCCGTTTCCCGCCATGCCTCCCCTGCCCTTTCGCTTTCCCGGGACCCCTGCCTTGCCTGCCCGGCTCCCACCCCTACCCTCCATACCCCCCTCGCCTAACCAGGCTCTCCACTTTACCCGGGGGGCCCAAACTTAAGCCCCTCCACCCATAAATCCCAGCTAGTGCGCTGTTTCAAGAAAGCGAGCAACTGGTCACCCGCAGCCAATTTTGCACAACTGGTCACCCGCGCTGGACTTAGGCTATGACAGGGCTGTGGGACTTTGAAATTTTGCGCTCAACAACTGGTCACCCGTGTGGGACTTAGGCTATATCAGAGTCGGTTCTCTTTACAACTGGGCACCCAAGGGACTTTGAAATTTTGCGCTCAACAACTGGTCAC
>JARABX010000455.1:0-2500 GCA_029721435.1 Gymnothorax reevesii
CGTTCCCCGGGTGCCCTGACCCTCCGCCCGGGCAGCCGGGTTCCACGGGGTGCCCTCTTCCTCTGTGGGTGCCTGGCCATCCCGCCATCCCTCGCAGGGCCCGCCCCGACCACGCCCCCGCACTGCCGGCCTTGCCCCTGGGCCTGGGAGGAGGTGCACGACCCTCCGACCTCCGGCCGGACTCACCGCTTCCACGGGGTGCCTTGCCCATCCGTGGGGGGACCTGCCAGCCCGAAGTCCCCCCCAGGGCCCGCCCCAACCTCCCCTCTGGGCCTGGGAGGATGCTGTGACCTTTAGGCCCGGTGCGCGGGCTCTCAGCCCTTCGGCCGGGCTCTCCGCTTTGCCGGGGAGCCCCGCTCCTCCAGGGGTGCTCTGCCATCACAACATCCCACACAGGGCTCGCCCCACACCAGGCCGAAGCTCTCCCTGCCTCCCCGCTGCTCCTGGGAGGAGGCTGTGACCTCAAGGCCAGGGGCCAGGCCCTCCGTCCCTCCGGCCCGGGTGCCCACTTTGTCGGGCTGCCCTGCTCTTCCCGGGGAGCCCTGCCATCCCAACATCCCACCCAGGGCTCGCCCCACACCCGCCCAAGCTCTCCCAGCCTCCCCCCTGGCCCTGGGAGGAGGCTGTGACCTTTGGGCTAGGGGCCAGGCCCTCAGTCCCTCCGGCCCAGGTCACCACTTTGTCGGGCTGCCCTGCTCCTCCAGGGGAGCCCTGCCATCCCAACATACCTCCCTGGACCCGCCTCAGACCAGCCCAAGCTCTCCCGGCCTCCCCCCTGGCCCTGGGAGGAGGCTGTGACCTTTGGGATAGGGGCCAGGCCCTCAGTCCCTCCGGCCCGGGTCACCACTTTGTCGGGCTGCCCTGCTCTTCCAGGGGAGCCCTGCCATCCCAAAATCTCTCCCAGGGCCCGCCCAGGCCTCTCCCGGCCTCCCCCCTGGGCCTGAAAGGAGGCTGTGACCTCTAGGCCAGGGGCCAGGCCCTCCGTCTCTCCGGCCCGGGTCCCCACTTTGCCGGGCTGCCCTGCTCCTCCAGGGGTGCCCTGCCATCCCAACATCCCACCCAGGGCTCGCCCCACACCCGCCCAAGCTCTCCCAGCCTCCCCCCTGGGACTGGAAGGAGGCTGTGACCTTTAGGCCAGGGGCCAGGCCCTCCGTCTCTCCGGCCCGGGTGCCCACATTGTCGGGCTGCCCTGCTCCTCCAGGGGGGCCCTGCCATCCCAACATACCTCCCAGGGCCAGCCTCAGTCCCGCCCAAGCTTTCCCGGCCTCCCCCCTGGGCCTGGGAGGAGGCTGTGACCTTTGGGATAGGGGCCAGGCCCTCAGTCCCTCCGGCCCGGGTCACCACTTTGTCGGGCTGCCCTGCTCTTCCAGGGGAGCCCTGCCATCCCAAAATCTCTCCCAGGGCCCGCCCAGGCCTCTCCCGGCCTCCCCCCTGGGCCTGAAAGGAGGCTGTGACCTCTAGGCCAGGGGCCAGGCCCTCCGTCTCTCCGGCCCGGGTCCCCACTTTGCCGGGCTGCCCTGCTCCTCCAGGGGTGCCCTGCCATCCCAACATCCCACCCAGGGCTCCGCCCACACCCGCCCAAGCTCTCCCAGCCTCCCCCCTGGCCCTGGGAGGAGGCTGTGACCTTTAGGCCAGGGGCCAGGCCCTCCGTCCCTCCGGCACGGGTCACCACTTTGTCGGGCTGCCCTGCTCTTCCCGGGGAGCCCTGCCATCCCAACATCCCACCCAGGGCTCGCCCCACACCCGCCCAAGCTCTCCCAGCCTCCCCCCTGGCCCTGGGAGGAGGCTGTGACCTTTGGGCTAGGGGCCAGGCCCTCAGTCCCTCCGGCCCAGGTCACCACTTTGTCGGGCTGCCCTGCTCCTCCAGGGGAGCCCTGCCATCCCAACATACCTCCCTGGACCCGCCTCAGACCAGCCCAAGCTCTCCCGGCCTCCCCCTGGCCCTGGGAGGAGGCTGTGACCTTTGGGCTAGGGGCCAGGCCCTCAGTCCCTCCGGCCCGGGTCACCACTTTGTCGGGCTGCCCTGCTCTTCCAGGGGAGCCCTGCCATCCCAAAATCTCTCCCAGGGCCCGCCCAGGCCTCTCCCGGCCTCCCCCCTGGGCCTGAAAGGAGGCTGTGACCTCTAGGCCAGGGGCCAGGCCCTCCGTCTCTCCGGCCCGGGTCCCCACTTTGCCGGGCTGCCCTGCTCCTCCAGGGGTGCCCTGCCATCCCAACATCCCACCCAGGGCTCGCCCCACACCCGCCCAAGCTCTCCCAGCCTCCCCCCTGGGCCTGAAAGGAGGCTGTGACCTCTAGGCCAGGGGCCAGGCCCTCCGTCCCTCCGGCCCGGGTCACCACTTTGTAGGGCTGCCCTGCTCTTCCAGGGAAGCCCTGCCATCCAAAAATCTCTCCCAGGGCCCGCCCAGGCCTCTCCCGGCCTCCCCGCTGCTCCTGGGAGGAGGCTGTGACCTTTAGGCCAGGGGCCAGGCCCTCAGTCCCTCCGGCCCAGGTCACCACTTTG
>JARABX010000455.1:12500-17500 GCA_029721435.1 Gymnothorax reevesii
TTTTCCAGCTTTCCCGTTAATTCAACTGGTCACCCGCCTGGGACTTTGTCATTTTTTTTTCTGCTTCCCGCTAATTCAACTGGTCACCCGCCTGGGACTTTGTCATTTTTTTGCTTTCCCGTTAATTCAACTGGTCACCCGCCTGGGACTTTGTCATTTTTCTGCTTCCCGCTAATTCAACTAGTCACCCGCCTGGGACTTTGTCATTTTTCTGCTTTCCCGTTAATTCAACTGGTCACCCGCCTGGGACTTTGTCATTTTTCTGCTTTCCCGTTAATTCAACTGGTCACCCGCCTGGGACTTTGTCATTTTTCTGCTTTCCCGTTAATTCAACTGGTCACCCGCCTGGGACTTTGTCATTTTTTTCTGCTTCCCGCTAATTCAACTGGTCACCCGCCTGGGACTTTGTCATTTTTCTGCTTTCCCGCTAATTCAACTGGTCACCCGCCTGGGACTTTGTCATTTTTCTGCTTTCCCGCTAATTCAACTGGTCACCCGCCTGGGACTTTGTCATTTTTCTGCTTTCCCGATAATTCAACTGGTCACCCGCTTGGGACTTTGTCATTTTTCTGCTTTCCCGCTAATTCAACTGGTCACCCGCCTGGGACTTTGTCATTTTTCTGCTTTCCCGCTAATTCAACTGGTCACCCGCCTGGGACTTTGTCATTTTTCTGCTTTCCCGCTGATTCAACTGGTCACCCGCCTGGGACTTTGTCATTTTTCTGCTTTCCCGTTAATTCAACTGGTCACCCGCCTGGGACTTAGCCGAATTTTCGGAAGGAAAAAAAAAGGGTCAGCTTTTAAATCGGCTTCCATCCAAAACATTAAGACCAGCCAGGTGAAGAGGGAAACGCCGGTTCGACCCGTTCCCCGGGTGCCCTGACCCTCCGCCCGGGCAGCCGGGTTCCACGGGGTGCCCTCTTCCTCTGTGGGTGCCTGGCCATCCCGCCATCCCTCGCAGGGCCCGCCCCGACCACGCCCCGTCACTGCCGGCCTTGCCCCTGGGCCTGGGAGGAGGTGCACGACCCTCCGACCTCCGGCCGGACTCACCGCTTCCACGGGGTGCCTTGCCCATCCGTGGGGGGACCTGCCAGCCCGAAGTCCCCCCCAGGGCCCGCCCCAACCTCCCCTCTGGGCCTGGGAGGATGCTGTGACCTTTAGGCCCGGTGCGCGGGCTCTCAGCCCTTCGGCCGGGCTCTCCGCTTTGCCGGGGAGCCCCGCTCCTCCAGGGGTGCTCTGCCATCACAACATCCCACACAGGGCTCGCCCCACACCAGGCCGAAGCTCTCCCTGCCTCCCCGCTGCTCCTGGGAGGAGGCTGTGACCTCAAGGCCAGGGGCCAGGCCCTCCGTCCCTCCGGCCCGGGTGCCCACTTTGTCGGGCTGCCCTGCTCTTCCCGGGGAGCCCTGCCATCCCAACATCCCACCCAGGGCTCGCCCCACACCCGCCCAAGCTCTCCCAGCCTCCCCCCTGGCCCTGGGAGGAGGCTGTGACCTTTGGGCTAGGGGCCAGGCCCTCAGTCCCTCCGGCCCAGGTCACCACTTTGTCGGGCTGCCCTGCTCCTCCAGGGGAGCCCTGCCATCCCAACATACCTCCCTGGACCCGCCTCAGACCAGCCCAAGCTCTCCCGGCCTCCCCCCTGGCCCTGGGAGGAGGCTGTGACCTTTGGGATAGGGGCCAGGCCCTCAGTCCCTCCGGCCCGGGTCACCACTTTGTCGGGCTGCCCTGCTCTTCCAGGGGAGCCCTGCCATCCCAAAATCTCTCCCAGGGCCCGCCCAGGCCTCTCCCGGCCTCCCCCCTGGGCCTGAAAGGAGGCTGTGACCTCTAGGCCAGGGGCCAGGCCCTCCGTCTCTCCGGCCCGGGTCCCCACTTTGCCGGGCTGCCCTGCTCCTCCAGGGGTGCCCTGCCATCCCAACATCCCACCCAGGGCTCGCCCCACACCCGCCCAAGCTCTCCCAGCCTCCCCCCTGGGACTGGAAGGAGGCTGTGACCTTTAGGCCAGGGGCCAGGCCCTCCGTCTCTCCGGCCCGGGTGCCCACATTGTCGGGCTGCCCTGCTCCTCCAGGGGGGCCCTGCCATCCCAACATACCTCCCAGGGCCAGCCTCAGTCCCGCCCAAGCTTTCCCGGCCTCCCCCCTGGGCCTGGGAGGAGGCTGTGACCTTTGGGATAGGGGCCAGGCCCTCAGTCCCTCCGGCCCGGGTCACCACTTTGTCGGGCTGCCCTGCTCTTCCAGGGGAGCCCTGCCATCCCAAAATCTCTCCCAGGGCCCGCCCAGGCCTCTCCCGGCCTCCCCCCTGGGCCTGAAAGGAGGCTGTGACCTCTAGGCCAGGGGCCAGGCCCTCCGTCTCTCCGGCCCGGGTCCCCACTTTGCCGGGCTGCCCTGCTCCTCCAGGGGTGCCCTGCCATCCCAACATCCCACCCAGGGCTCGCCCCACACCCGCCCAAGCTCTCCCAGCCTCCCCCCTGGCCCTGGGAGGAGGCTGTGACCTTTAGGCCAGGGGCCAGGCCCTCCGTCCCTCCGGCACGGGTCACCACTTTGTCGGGCTGCCCTGCTCTTCCCGGGGAGCCCTGCCATCCCAACATCCCACCCAGGGCTCGCCCCACACCCGCCCAAGCTCTCCCAGCCTCCCCCCTGGCCCTGGGAGGAGGCTGTGACCTTTGGGCTAGGGGCCAGGCCCTCAGTCCCTCCGGCCCAGGTCACCACTTTGTCGGGCTGCCCTGCTCCTCCAGGGGAGCCCTGCCATCCCAACATACCTCCCTGGACCCGCCTCAGACCAGCCCAAGCTCTCCCGGCCTCCCCCCTGGCCCTGGGAGGAGGCTGTGACCTTTGGGCTAGGGGCCAGGCCCTCAGTCCCTCCGGCCCAGGTCACCACTTTGTCGGGCTGCCCTTCTCTTCCAGGGGAGCCCTGCCATCCCTAAATCTCTCCCAGGGCCCGCCCAAGCTCTCCCGGCCTCACCCCTGGGCCCTGGAGGAGGCTTTGACCTTACGGCCCGGTGCTCGTCCCTCCGTCTCTCTGGCCGGGCCTTCCGCTTCGACGGGGGTGGCCCGCTCCACCAGGGGTGCCCTGCCATCCCAACATCCCACCCAGGCCTCGCCTCACACCCGCCCAAGCTCTCCCAGCCTCCCCCCTGGGACTGGAAGGAGGCTGTGACCTTTAGGCCAGGGGCCAGGCCCTCCGTCTCTCCGGCCCGGGTGCCCACTTTGTCGGGCTGCCCTGCTCCTCCAGGGGGGCCCTGCCATCCCAACATACCTCCCAGGGCCAGCCTCAGTCCCGCCCAAGCTTTCCCGGCCTCCCCCCTGGGCCTGGGCGGAGGCTGTGACCTTTGGGATAGGGGCCAGGCCCTCAGTCCCTCCGGCCCGGGTCACCACTTTGTCGGGCTGCCCTGCTCTTCCAGGGGAGCCCTGCCATCCCAAAATCTCTCCCAGGGCCCGCCCAGGCCTCTCCCGGCCTCCCCCCTGGGCCTGAAAGGAGGCTGTGACCTCTAGGCCAGGGGCCAGGCCCTCCGTCTCTCCGGCCCGGGTCCCCACTTTGCCGGGCTGCCCTGCTCCTCCAGGGGTGCCCTGCCATCCCAACATCCCACCCAGGGCTCGCCCCACACCCGCCCAAGCTCTCCCAGCCTCCCCCCTGGCCCTGGGAGGAGGCTGTGACCTTTAGGCCAGGGGCCAGGCCCTCCGTCCCTCCGGCACGGGTCACCACTTTGTCGGGCTGCCCTGCTCTTCCCGGGGAGCCCTGCCATCCCAACATCCCACCCAGGGCTCGCCCCACACCCGCCCAAGCTCTCCCAGCCTCCCCCCTGGCCCTGGGAGGAGGCTGTGACCTTTGGGCTAGGGGCCAGGCCCTCAGTCCCTCCGGCCCAGGTCACCACTTTGTCGGGCTGCCCTGCTCCTCCAGGGGAGCCCTGCCATCCCAACATACCTCCCTGGACCCGCCTCAGACCAGCCCAAGCTCTCCCGGCCTCCCCCCTGGCCCTGGGAGGAGGCTGTGACCTTTGGGCTAGGGGCCAGGCCCTCAGTCCCTCCGGCCCGGGTCACCACTTTGTCGGGCTGCCCTGCTCTTCCAGGGGAGCCCTGCCATCCCAAAATCTCTCCCAGGGCCCGCCCAGGCCTCTCCCGGCCTCCCCCCTGGGCCTGAAAGGAGGCTGTGACCTCTAGGCCAGGGGCCAGGCCCTCCGTCTCTCCGGCCCGGGTCCCCACTTTGCCGGGCTGCCCTGCTCCTCCAGGGGTGCCCTGCCATCCCAACATCCCACCCAGGGCTCGCCCCACACCCGCCCAAGCTCTCCCAGCCTCCCCCCTGGGCCTGAAAGGAGGCTGTGACCTCTAGGCCAGGGGCCAGGCCCTCCGTCCCTCCGGCCCGGGTCACCACTTTGTAGGGCTGCCCTGCTCTTCCAGGGAAGCCCTGCCATCCAAAAATCTCTCCCAGGGCCCGCCCAGGCCTCTCCCGGCCTCCCCGCTGCTCCTGGGAGGAGGCTGTGACCTTTAGGCCAGGGGCCAGGCCCTCAGTCCCTCCGGCCCAGGTCACCACTTTGTCGGGCTGCCCTGCTTTTCCAGGGGAGCCCTGCTATCCCAAAATCTCTCCCAGGGCCCGCCCAGGCCTCTCCCGGCCTCCCCCCTGGGCCTGAAAGGATGCTGTGACCTCTAGGCCAGGGGCCAGGCCCTCCGTCTCTCCGGCCCGGGTCCCCACTTTGCCGGGCTGCCCTGCTCCTCCAGGGGAGCCCTGCCATCCCAACATACCTCCCAGGATCCGCCTCAGACCCGCCCAATCTCTCCCGGCCTCCTCCCTGGGCCTTGGAGGAGGCTGTGACCTGTGGGCTAGGGGCCAGGCCCTCAGTCCCTCTGGCCCGGGTCACCACTTCGTCGGGCTGCCCTGCTCTTCCAGGGGAACCCTGCCATCCCAAAATCTCCCCCAGTGCCCGCCCCGGCCTCTCCCGGCCTTCCCGCCGCACCTGGGAGGAGGCTGTGACCTTAAGGCCAGGGACCAGGCCCTCCGCCCTCCGGCCC
>JARABX010000455.1:27500-29024 GCA_029721435.1 Gymnothorax reevesii
CCGCTAATTCAACTGGTCACCCGCCTGGGACTTTGTCATTTTTCTGCTTTCCCGATAATTCAACTGGTCACCCGCTTGGGACTTTGTCATTTTTCTGCTTTCCCCGCTAATTCAACTGGTCACCCGCCTGGGACTTTGTCATTTTTCTGCTTTCCCGCTAATTCAACTGGTCACCCGCCTGGGACTTTGTCATTTTTCTGCTTTCCCGCTGATTCAACTGGTCACCCGCCTGGGACTTTGTCATTTTTCTGCTTTCCCGTTAATTCAACTGGTCACCCGCCTGGGACTTAGCCGAATTTTCGGAAGGAAAAAAAAAGGGTCAGCTTTTAAATCGGCTTCCATCCAAAACATTAAGACCAGCCAGGTGAAGAGGGAAACGCCGGTTCGACCCGTTCCCCGGGTGCCCTGACCCTCCGCCCGGGCAGCCGGGTTCCACGGGGTGCCCTCTTCCTCTGTGGGTGCCTGGCCATCCCGCCATCCCTCGCAGGGCCCGCCCCGACCACGCCCCGTCACTGCCGGCCTTGCCCCTGGGCCTGGGAGGAGGTGCACGACCCTCCGACCTCCGGCCGGACTCACCGCTTCCACGGGGTGCCTTGCCCATCCGTGGGGGGACCTGCCAGCCCGAAGTCCCCCCCAGGGCCCGCCCCAACCTCCCCTCTGGGCCTGGGAGGATGCTGTGACCTTTAGGCCCGGTGCGCGGGCTCTCAGCCCTTCGGCCGGGCTCTCCGCTTTGCCGGGGAGCCCCGCTCCTCCAGGGGTGCTCTGCCATCACAACATCCCACACAGGGCTCGCCCCACACCAGGCCGAAGCTCTCCCTGCCTCCCCGCTGCTCCTGGGAGGAGGCTGTGACCTCAAGGCCAGGGGCCAGGCCCTCCGTCCCTCCGGCCCGGGTGCCCACTTTGTCGGGCTGCCCTGCTCTTCCCGGGGAGCCCTGCCATCCCAACATCCCACCCAGGGCTCGCCCCACACCCGCCCAAGCTCTCCCAGCCTCCCCCCTGGCCCTGGGAGGAGGCTGTGACCTTTGGGCTAGGGGCCAGGCCCTCAGTCCCTCCGGCCCAGGTCACCACTTTGTCGGGCTGCCCTGCTCCTCCAGGGGAGCCCTGCCATCCCAACATACCTCCCTGGACCCGCCTCAGACCAGCCCAAGCTCTCCCGGCCTCCCCCCTGGCCCTGGAGGAGGCTGTGACCTTTGGGATAGGGGCCAGGCCCTCAGTCCCTCCGGCCCGGGTCACCACTTTGTCGGGCTGCCCTGCTCTTCCAGGGAGCCCCGCCACCACAAAGTCTCTCCCAGGCGCCGCCCAGGCCTCTCCCGGCCTCCCCCCTGGGCCTGAAAGGAGGCTGTGACCTCTAGGCCAGGGGCCAGGCCCTCCGTCTCTCCGGCCCGGGTCCCCACTTTGCCGGCTGCCCTGCTCCTCCAGGGGTGCCCTGCCATCCCAACATCCCACCCAGGGCTCGCCCCACACCCGCCCAAGCTCTCCCAGCCTCCCCCCTGGGACTGGAAGGAGGCTGTGACCTTTAGGCCA